>JAYDZE010312938.1:0-18445 GCA_034509125.1 Monilaria moniliformis | reverse complement strand
CCCCCCCCCCCCCCCCCCCCCCCCCCCCCCCCCCCCCCCCCCCCCCCCCCCCCCCCCCCCCCCCCCCGGTTCAAAAAGATTATTTATTTTTGCAACAAGACTTTACATAAGTATGGTGGTGGTTAATTGTGGGAACTAAGACAATATTCAAATTTACATTTTTCACATAACTTGTAAAAAATTGCAACTATAACCACCACTTTAATTTTTTAGCAAATGCTTCCCTAGTTTTTTTCTTTCTTGCAAGTTTGTACAGTTTGAACCCTAAAAGGACTTCGTTTTACAGATGAAAAGACATAACTTTATTATTGAAAATTTAAGGACACTGTAATTGCTAAAAATAAAAATATGGTGTTACATTGCAGCATTTTAAAAATTGTGGGAAAATGGGTGTTATTTTCAGCTGACACCCAACTCTTTGGTTTTAAAAACGTTGGTTTTAAAAATGAGTGATTGCCCTTCTCCGACCCTTACTGCCCAACCTGAGAACGGACAACTAATGCGTTCCTTGACGAACATTACTTGACCAAGATATATAGCCGACAAAAAACATAAGTTATATAGCAATTTATATCTCAAAGATTGTGGTTAATTTCATGTGGGGTTACCAACTCTCTTTTCTTAATCCCTAAAGTTTGTTCGTTGCTCTAATCTTTTCTTCTAGCCACATATTTTCGATTAAGGATATATAAAACAGTTTAACGTGTACTCAATAATTTAATTAAAAATATACAATCGTCCTCACTTTTCGTGCTTGCTTAGGCTACTTTAATTTAAATAATCCCAGCAAGTTCACCTTATTGATCAAATATATAATATATCAGTGAAAACAATAGGCGGCCACACGTATGGTGAGGAGTTTAACACCTAATACTTGTTACTTTCTGGATTATAAATATTTTATAGCAAAAAGTGTCCAGAACTGGACATGGTTTAAGTTAGCTAACGCGTTACTTTCTTCATGTTTGCACGTACAAGACTTTCACCATTACATTTCATATTATAACAACATAAAACATATCTTTTCTTGGTGTCTTTATTGATAATAATAAAAATATATGAATTCATTATAAAATATATGAATTTAAAAATTGGAATTTTAGCTCTTATGAGATTCGAGTGCCAAGATCACGATTTTATTAAAAAAATTGTGAATTCAACGTATATTTTCCTAATTTAAAGGCTGAAAATGATTAATAATTTTTATCTTAGTCAAACCATATCACATTTAACTATGGATATATTAATATAGTCCAGTGATAAAATAATAAATTGATGAAGTAGTAAAGCATGAAGTATCGAAATAGAACTAAATACATAATCATCACGCCGATGAGTTACATCAAAGAGGTAGTATGTGACTTGAGCTATAAAATTTTGCGACAATGAGTTTTTACCTAATGGCTAATCATCTTCTATCCATGATCGTAATTTAGTTAGCCTGCTTTTTAGTACAGCTGCCCTTTTATGATAAAATTGCAAGTACAGTTTAAAATTTCAATTAATTTTTATTAAAAATCATAATTTATTTGATTTGATTTTTGTGATACACATATATTATTTGATTTATATGTTGTTATACTAGTGTGGGGGTTTAGTTTTTGGAAAATAGGGAAAAAAGGATTTGCACAAAAATAAGGTGGGCAATCTTGGAAGACACGATGTGGAATATGATTAGCATTTTTAAGTGATAGAGTTGAAAAGCGAAATTGGAAGGCGATATCTTTGACAACTGCCACATACAGTTGTATCACATTGTTTTCATTGGTGTTCAAATAGCGAATTAATTCCTCTTGTGTTTTTATTTTATTAAGGTCACATCATATCTGAGACTAATTAATATATATATATATATATATAGGGAAGCTGGAGGATGAAATTTACCTCTAATTGCTCAATTAAGACTTTATATATACTATTGGATTAGTAAATATACTGTCAGATTAACATAGTTCGTGTATCATTATACTATTAATTGTATATTATCAAATGAATATAATTGTAAATAAAATCCCACGATTTAAGAAAAGATCCTAAAGTTATGGAATAAACTAATCTCACATTTCTATATATAAATCCCACGATTTTTTTCCTTAATTTATACCAAAATTAATATGTTATGTTGTTGTAGTCTTATAAGCTATTAGGTGACCATGTTTTTAAATAGCATATTAAATGACTGCCACGCCTTCTTTTGCTGTTTGTGTGTGATTGGTTCAAACAAATATATACCTAGAAGCTTTTTGTTCTTACCGTTTCTTTATTTTATTTGAATATTATTGGATCTACAAATTTTCCCACTCCAATTTGCATTCATTTTTACAAAAACAATATGCAATATTTTTGTATATATTACTACTAATCATCGAGTGTTGTGTATTAATATGCTGGGATTGATGTGTGCCCGGATAAGACTAGTCCAGGCCATATTCAAATTTACCTAAATATTTAATGAATTGCTACTGAGTTGTAAATATTTAATGTTAATACGCGCTTAATGACACAAATATTCTATGTTTAAGTTGAGACGGACAGAAAATGACAACTTGGGTGGCTATACCAATATAAATTTAAGGTGTTGAACAATTTAAAACCACACTTGATCGCATAGAAGATTCAATTTAGAATATTACAACTAATTTGACTTCAATCTGAATTTTGAATGTTCCATGATTATATCCACTCATGGGATTTCCCTCCTTGTGAAGTCATTTCTTGCATCACCTATTAAATAAAGTTAGCATATAATAATACAAACTTCGCGGCAGTTGATCCACAATGACTGCTAATTTGGAATTTGAATAGTTAAAGATATAAGGCAAAAACATGTAATATATATATATACAATTAATTCTATGTATCTCTATCAAAAACATACTCCAATATGAATTTTCCTAAAAATAAAAAATTAATAATATCAATCGTTACCATAAAAATTACAAGAAGAATTGCAAATTTTGGCGGTGCATTTAGTTAGTTTAAAGTGAGAGTAACACGAATTGTAGGATTGTCTGGTTTTAACTGGATTAATTGTCGATTCAGTTTTGAACTAGACCATCGGTTCCGGTTTTGGAACCGTAACCGGAGCTATCCAGTTAAATCAGAACCGATATATCGTTTCTACTAGTCCAGTTTTGGTTCCACGTTACTTAGTGTGGGCCTACAGACAACTTTTCAGAGGAAAATCACCGATTTTTCGACAAATAAGGACGGTTTTTTGCAGAAGACCGACACTATCGACAAAAAACATACTTTTCTGCAGAAAACTGACAGTTTGCGTAAATAAAATTATAATTCACCCAATTTTCATCTATAAATACCTACCCCACACGCACCCCCACTCTTATCTTTTTTCACCCAATTTCCTAAATTTTAAAATCAATCTACAATTCTCCGTCATTTCTCATAATCATATTATCACATCACATAACACAACTTTCTCAAGTCTCGAGTCTCAAGTCTCAAGTTTCAACTCTCTCAAATCTCAATTTTTATATTAACAAAAACTCTTTTCTCTTCTACTTCAATTTCTTTCACGTTTTGAAAGTTCTACTCCAATTTCTCCCAATTGTGCATGCTATTATTGTCTCAAGCCTACCACAAATCTGGTTCCTAAGTTGTTCTTTCTCTCATAAACTTGTCATAAGGATTGTTGGTCACCTACAGACTCTAAGCAACTAAGAATCCATTGGAAACGAGAATTCAACCAAGGATGTTATAAGAGGGGCATACGATGCATAAGCCAATAATTTCTAAACACAAGGACTGATTGACATTTGCAACGGTGGAGGTTGAGGCTCGTGGCATCATGCAGCATGACGCCATGAACGTTAACCTCCACTGTTACATAAGTCAATTCGTCCTTGTTTAGAAAGCACAAGTTTTTGTATTGAATGTTTCCCTTCTGCATTGTGAATTTTAGGCATGGTGTGACATATGTAATGGTAGAGGTCGAATTTCGTTGGTCATACAAACACCATGAGCCAACTCGTCCTCGTGCCTAGAAAGTACAAGCTTCCTTATTATACGATTGACCTCTATCACAATTGGTTTATTTCTATTTTTGGTGGATCCTTATGAAAATAGAAGAAACGCAAGAGTTAATAGCTTGCCACGAGACAATATAAGTTATATAACATTGATAATATCTAGTGGCGAGCTATTGGCTCTTGAATTTCTTCTATTTTCATAGATACTTGTAATGTAATTGTAAATTTATAATTATTTAGGTTACGAACTTAGAAGTTTATTTATTACTTTAACTCTGTAATGTAATTTGTAAACATTCTATTATTATATTATTATAAAACTATCAATGCATTCTTTTTCTTCCTTTTACTTATTACATATTCTATTGTTTTATATATAATTTTCTTATTGAACTTTTCTATCATCTATTTAATATTATATTCAATTGTCCATCTCATTATATACAATTTTTTTATAAAAGAATGAAAATTAGAAAATCGCAGAACCAGAACCGGAATCATACAAAATTGGCGATTTTGAATCGAAATCGGAATATGCGGCTACCGATTCAAAACCAGAACCGACAAATTACATGCCAGTACAATTACGGTTCCACTTCCCATGGAACCGTAACCGGCGTTGCAAACCGAAACTTCGGACCAGCGGTTCTCGAACCGTGGACAACTCTAAAACAGACACACAGAAATCTTAAGTAATCTAATCAAAAAGCTGTGACATGGCAATTACATTAAATATTTAAATAGAAAGCCCGGGAAACATCCGGAACACGATTCAAATTAAAAATAGTTAGTTTGTGGGCTAAGAGAAGCAGGCCCATGAAGTTATGTTAGCCTTTCTGAATATAGTAATTCTATTCCTAGCTACATTTCTTGCTCCCTAAAGCCCTTGATTTTAAAAAGTAATAAAAATATTTATAGATGTACTATTCTAACCTTATAAATTACCTTTAATATAAATTTATAATTAAAATAATAATTTTTTGATCGTGACCCCAAAATCTAAAAAAATTTGGAGTTCAATACATCGCTGCATCGATCTTGAAATACTATCCTTCCACTGCCAAAATTCCATTTCTCAATCTTCATGAAAAGGAGTTTTATATAACCACATTACACTTTCTAATTTTACGATATTTTTTAATTTGTATTTTATAAATTTAGTTCCATTGCGTTTAATCTAGAGGATTGATTCGCTTACATAATTCTGAATGTTCTTTTATGAAACTTTTTAATTGTCGATGTTGAATTCGTTTTATGCATTTAAATAAAATTTTCACCATTTATGATAGGAGGGAATATAATATATATATATATATATATATACACACAATGTAGTAATAATATATTCTATTTATCTAAATTATATATGTACGTGTTAATAATTTATTAAGTAATCTACGTAATATTTAAATTTTTATATGTTGCATTTTGAATTTCATAGCATTTTTTATTTATTAATATTAATTACACATTATATGTTATAGATTTTTTGTTATATGTAATTGAATTAATTTTAATATTTATAACAAAAATCTAAAAGAGGGACAAGGATTCACAAAACAGAAAAAAAAATGTAGGAATGTTGTGTTGTGTCTGACAGAATAGACACTGGCATCTAGCTTTTAAGTTTAATTTTTTATGTGTTTTAGTTTTATTAATAATTAGTTTTTATATAAAATATAAAATATAAATTATATAATATAAGCTATATTGTGTTGTGTTTTTTCTTTAATTCCAATATTAAACTTATAAAATCATAATATATATATATATAATGTTTTCAAAATCTAACTTTGGATGGATTAGGAATGGCTAATACCAAGATATGTGGAAGGAATGACTATTAACACATAAGTAGGAATAGTGATTCCTAAGAAAAAAAATGTACAAAACAAATAAATGAAATAGAGGTAGAAATTACCATTCCATTCTCACCTTGACTATGTCATACCAAACATGTTCACATAGACTTTTTATTTATCGGCCCAATATGATAATCGTGTTGTTAGGTTACTATTGACTTAATATTTTCACGGGGTCGGGGATTGCATGCAATACTTGAATTCGTCAAACTTTGAGACCTAAGTTTTTATCGAATCAATTCAGCATTATTTGTGGAGTCAGCTGATTGCACTTAGATGGATCTTGTTACATTAATACACTATATATTTCAGATAGCCATACTATTAAGCTTCTACCAAACTATTTTTTTGTCCTTTTTTTCTATTGTCAATTTTGTTAAAATTGTTCGAAATCATCTCAGCCTCTACTAAGCTGATGCCAATGAAGACCAAATGGCTATGAAAATTAGGTTTGCGAGAAAAATAAAAAAAATATTTAAATAAGGAATAGAAAGTAAAAGAAAATATCAAAAAATATCTTACATGAACATGTTTTTAGATTAGATTAATGTATTGTACTAGGTTTAAAATGTATCAATATTTGAAGTATATATATTATTGTTGTATTATATATTGACTTGTGATAATAAAAATCACAATCTAGAATGAAGATTTGATGTATTTCATGGTGCACATATATACTAAAAGATGCCATTTTAAATTTCTATTGAACAAACTCTTGAAAGTTGAGATACCCATTGAGAAAAAGACATGGAGGCGCGCATGCTTCTTGCTCTTTAACGGGCATGGGAAAAGGGTTTGTCTCACTATGAAGGTTGTTAATTTGATCATTTATGTCTTGCCCATTTTGGTAACACCTCATTTTTTCATGTGCTATATATATCTCTCATATATATTTACATATGGTCCCAAAAGCATGGTGCCCAAATGTAGCTTTTTATAAAAGATCGAGAAGAAAATTCTGAAAAGTTTCCAATATGTTCTTGGATGTGGCGTGTTACCTAGTAATCTAATATTAATCTATGATTTAAAAAAAAAAAAAAAATTGGACTAAAAGAAGTTCTAATGATATTGCGTATATGTACAAGATTTTGTTAGTTTGTAATGATAAATCTTGTTAGTTTCTGTCTAAAAAAATCTTGTTAGTTGAGCAAGAACCAATTTAACTTTCCAGCAATATCATAGTTTTTAGCTTATATTTTGAAATTGGTTTTTATTTTAATAAATTTCCAAATGTATACCAAATATTTGTTCAACTACAAGCGAGTACAACATCACCCCCACATTAGAGAATGATTGGATAACTTTGTGTTGGTCGGGCCTCGGATGCTACATATCATGGGTCATGACATTAACCATGATTAATTAATGATAATGTTATTTTAGCTCCATAATGCTAAACAACTTTCTTAGTCATGACTAATGACCTTTATTAGCAATACCATTGACGAGTATTACTTCCTAGTAGTATTATCCATCTTCATTATGAAAATGACTACATACTGACATGTCTGATTTTTCTAGTGCAGTTTATCTCTCTCGTTCAGCTTACATCCTATTATATGAAAGAAAACTAATCAATGTATCTCACTTTGAGTAGTGACATGTTATTCTTGGCCTTTTGATGGCAATTTTATATATAATGGTTGTGATTTGCTTAACAATGCACTTAAAACAAGATAAGCTAGGACTGTAGGATCGCGATAAACATTGTGGGCCTATGATTAAAGTAAATCCAATCACAGAAATCGCATCATGTTTTAAAAGGGAATATCACCCACAAATTTTGCAGCTCATTGGATCCGTCCAAGGAATGAATGATGCAATAATAATGTTTGCCAACACTTTTTTGATAGTCTGCTTGGATTACACTCCTTGTGTTTCCACCAATCACAAAAGTCCACTCTAGCAAAGTCAAAAATCAGTTGGTCCATTATTTATGCCCACATTTCACCATCTGCCCCCGCCCCCTAACCCTACCGTCCCCCACCTACAAAAAAAAAAAAAAAATCATCGGCCCATCTGATATTATGGAATATTATAATTAGTGAATAAGATATAAGATACAATAAATTGCTAATAAGCTTCTTTCATTTTTACTAAAATATAATTATGCAATTGTAGTCATTATTCATTAGGGTAATTAGAGTAGTATCACTAAAGGCGTTATAAATTATTAACTACATAGGTATCTCTGTTTGACAGGATTTTATTGTGAGAAAATAATCTAATTTTTAATATTTAAATTCTTGTGTTTGGTCGATTTTTTATCTAACACTGAATGTAATAATAATTCTGAAAACAAAAAGAATAGTGAAACTTTCCAGAATTCTTATTTCCTAACTTTTTTTAGGTATTATTTTTCATCGTTTCAAAATGCTTACTTATTTAGATATTTAATATTAATTTCATTATATGATTAAAATACAAACTATCTATTTGGATCACTTTTCTATTTATCATAGTTTCAATCTACAATGGCAAAACTTTCTATTTGGATAATTATGTAAATTATTGCATCGAAAATCAGTATCCTACGCCACGGCAGTAGGAATATTCATAATGAGTGTATAGTTATTAAATCCTCTACCACGAATTAATTAATGAACTTATAATGACTTTTGCTAATTAAAAAAGGTAGGCATTAGTGCTGAAGAAATTATAGCGTTGAGTAAAGGATATGCCGCCACCCCTTTCTAGAAAAATACTATATTTATTTGTAATTTAAGACATTAGAGGTCAACATTTTTGGGATAAATAAATGAGAAAGAGACTTGTGAATAAATGAGGGGAAAATGAGAAAGAGACTTGTGAAGCTTTTGAAACCGTTTGTTGCCTCTAGGTTTAAGCTAAATGGTAGATGTTTGTTCAAATTTGACAACTACGCAAGTTGGAATAAATTTACCTTTAATTTAATTTCTTAGTAACATAAGAAAATTGACTCCCAAATTTAATTTTCATAACTTGAGACGTTCTATCTAGTGATGCTAATATGTAAGATGCAAAATGTCACGTCGCCTAGCATCACACCAACAAGTCGTGCTATAAACATATTAGATTTTTGCAAAGGATCAAATATGAATAACTCGATTTTGAAAATATCGGTGAAATTCAAACTTGAAATGTTAGATTGGATTTGATTATCGAAATTGTGAATATATTTATTAGATTTTGTTGTGGTAAAATTATTGGAGGTGGAGGGCAACATGTTGACGTGAGATACGTTGAAGTATTTGATTGCTGGTTGAGCGATTACAGTTTTGACACAAGCTACGAGGAAGTAGTTTTCTTCTTGGGGAAGACGCATTAGAGTTTATGTAAACTTTCATCTTGAATTCTTTGCTAAGACCTTAATTATCCTTGTGCTTGAACTTTCTTAGATTGTCCATCTGTAGAAAGAAATATATTTGTGTTATTACAAGACTTGAAAAATGAGTAGTAATACATGGATGAGGGAATAATCAACACATTAATTAATATAATTGAGAAATTTGAGATTATTTTTGAGGGCTTGAATCTTTTGTGCTTTTAGGAGTTACTACTAATTACTTTAAGGATGCTTGGGTATTGATAGGTAATATATTTGTAGGTTACTCCGAGAAGAGATGTGACTGTATAATCGTGATTGTCCTAATCTTTCTTGAGCTTTTGATTAGCATAGAATTTAATTGTTAAGAATATATGAATTGCAATATTGTTGGATCCATAAGAATTAACCATTTTTAAATTATCTTTATTCCCTTGTAACTCATACTTAGTTTCTTCTATTGAATTTTAATTTATTATTCTATTAAGTAGTGCTTGATCTCATGATACTTTTTAATATTGGTGTTTAGATAGTAATTAGATTTGATTTGCAATACTTAAGATTGATACAATAGTTTATGTGGAAAATGATACTCTTATTTGTCCTATGCTACTTAGCCTCATACACTTACAATTAATTCGAACTAAATTAGGACGAGTCAGCTAATTTCCTAATTGTTCCTTCAATTTTACAATAGGATTTGAATCACTAAGTAATCATATAATAAGAGTATCTCATATCGATTTATGTTAATGATGAGTAACGGATCAATGCTATTATGGTTAATTGACCTCATAAAAATACTTATTTACACATTCGTTTTGATCGAGTTATCAAATTCTAGCCCAAATTGCAATCAAATGTTAAAAGGGTCATCTTGCATGAAAACCAATTGATAAATCATTAATTCATTTTTAAATGAAATAGCATTTTACATAATTTTCTTATTTTAGTTTCACTAATATCTTATACTCCTCCGTCCCAATAAATGTGGCTCAATTTTTTTACTATATATCAACACACAATTCTCATAAAAACTCTTGAATTAGAGTTACTTCGAGATATAATAATTAGTTCAACTATTAGCTCATAAAATATATTATTTGTTACCATTTAATTGATAAAAATTAAAATAAAAGCTCAAATATTTTATTTCGAGTGGAAATGTGAATAACGAGATTATCTATATATACTCATATTGGTTAATTGATGAAATTATGAATAATATGCAAGATTGGTTTATAATTTTCCAATTGTTAATAAAATGGACATCTATAATTTGCATACTTTCACATAATTGAGCATATCAGTGAAGGCAAAATGTAAAATACATGGATAAGTTGACTTGACAACAGATACTTATTAATTAATTAATGTATTATTGCCTTGTGTGTTTCGTGATTAGACTGCAAGCATTAACATTCACAGAAATAAAAATCCAGATTTGTTCGCACTTAGCCACAAATTATTAAAATATTCAACCAATGAACGTAATTACGAAGGGCTTCTATTTGACACCTCATATTTGTAAGAACTTTTATCAAATATGCGGATTATGGGTATCTCTAAACAAACTTAAAAGAGATAATTTTGAGTAATAATATAATTATAAACATCACAGAAAAGTTTTACCAAGTGTTAAATTACTAATTTTCTATTATAATTACCTGGCTAGAATATATATTTTTAATATGTGAAGTATTTGTCTTATTAAATGGGATAATTGTCATTTAAATCATAACTTTTTGTTGACTTCTGGTCAGTCCCATAACTTTTCAAACTGTAATATAAAATCATAATTTTTGACATTTTCTCAATTATCCCTCAGGTCAAAATTCCGGTGAAATTGGCGGTGACGTGTCAGTCAGAACTTTCGACGTGGACAAAACATCTATTCTTCGAAACAATGTCGTTGAGATAATTCTCATTTAAATCATAACTTTTCGTTGAATTATGGTAAATTCTATAACATTTGAAACTGAAACATACATTTGTCTACGTCGGAAATTCTTGCTGACACGTTACCACCAATTTCACCGGAATTTTGATATGTAGGATAATTGAGAAAATGTCAAAAATTATGACTTTATATTACAGTTTCAAAAGTTATCGAATTGACCATAAGTCAATAAAAAGTTATGATTTAAATATCAATTATTCCTTATTAAATATCTAACATAAATAATTAATATTTTATAGTTACCTGCCACCTGCTTATTGCTTAACAGGCCCAGCGCAGGTCAGCCCTTTCAATTCAATGTATTTTTAATTTTTATAATTTAAAAGTAATTTCAACGGAAGTGGGGCCCGGATTCCCACCCTCTGAAAACGACAGAAAAGAATAGAGAAAGGGCTTTACCCAATCACTAGCAGCCCACTCACTCTCTGGGCCATTAGCCCAATATTTATTTCTGAAGATGTGTTCATATTTATATATATATTATAAGAATAACAACTTCTTAAAAGTCTTCCCACCAAAAAAGCAAAAGCCACCGCCTTGTCTTTCCATTACATTCTCATTCTACTGTGTCGTCCCAAAATTCCAGTTCCATAGAGCTTAAATTTCGGTTTGATAATCACAAATGGAGGTTAACGAGTTTGAACTCTATCACGATTCTGTCATTTGAACTGCCGTTTCAGTGTAAGTTTTATTAGTAATTTTATTGTGCATTGATGAATTAGGATGATCATGGAATATCTGCTTTGGTGCTTAGGTTTCTTCCGAGGTTTGAGTTGATTGTTATATTTTCAGTTAATTGTGACTTGGATTGTAAAGCGTGTTGTGAAGATGAAATTTACTAATTTAAGTTTTTTAGCTTTTGTTTGTCGGGACAGAGATGCAGAAAATAACAGCATCTATAAATGGAAATTGATGCATCCAATTTTTACTTAAGGAAAAGGTGCTTACATTAAAGCATAAAGTTACATGATATGATGTGAAGAAAATATTTTCAGTTATGATTATAGTATAAGCGCACTTTTAGGAACTGTCATGGAAATATTTGCCTCAATATTATGTTGAGCGGTTTGTCTGGCACATGCATAGGCTACATGTTTTCTATTGGATTATTATGAAATTGCCTGATTTTTGAGAGCTGAGATGACTATGGTTGATAATCTGAGTAGAAACATAGATATACTAGCTCTTTCCTATTTCCTGGCTGATTTCCTGAATTTCATCTTACTTCTCAGGCTCTCAGCTAGTTCCACCTGTAATTGCAGTTCCTGAGTCTTGTGCCAGTTTATACCTTACAAGAAAGCAGCTTTTGCTTTCATATTGGTTGCACAATAGCAACCTTTTCGCTACAGCAATTCTTGGTGGTTCACTTGAGCAGTTTGGAGCTTCTTTCCTGCATTTATTTCTCGATTTGATAGTTGTCTCACAAATCAACCGGTTACCAGATCATTGAGATTTCTGGCAGAGAATTCTTTTTTCTTTCTTCCCATTGATTTTCTCCTTCTGTAATCCTTGTACCAACCCACAGAAGTTGAAGAAATGTTGGATTTAGTCAAACCCATGGAGCCACCAATGAAACGAAGAGCCGGTCTATGGATTGTACAGGCAGGACGAGGGTCATATCGTGGAAGTTAGTGATTGATTTAATCTAACTGGTTGGCTGATTTTTGTTGCAACGTATCGTTTAATTTTATTCATAACATATTAATCCATGGGGAGTAGATTCTTGCGCCCATTCCTCCAATCTCTTTGCTGCAATTCTCCTTGGAATTATGCAGTGTTCTGGAAGCTTAAGCATCGAGATGAAATGTAAGTCAACTCTCAGACATGAATTCTTTTATTTCTTCTCTTGAGCCATTCTATATTCAGCATTTTTGTGGTTTTAAGATAATAAAGACAAAGAGCAGGAATTGTTATCAACCTTTTCATAGAAATTGTAAGTTTTTGCATAATCGGAAATGAAGCTCACTCCTGTGGTATACTATGAATAGTGATGGCATGTTGAAAAGTTTGAAATTACATTTTCTGCTCTGCTTAGTGTCTTTTCCCTGAGTTTGCCAGAATCGTGAGTAGTATGTACAGTGTGGAAACAGCTTGTGCTTTGTTTTGGATCTTCATCTTATAGAGATTTTTAAATAAGCAAAATAATGGGGAAAACTTTCTCCCATGGTTTTCAATTTCATCAACTATCCCATTGTTTATTTGGTTCAACTTTTATGTGGGGGCTTGTCGAAGGTAAGTCTGGTCTGGATTATGGCCAAAACAATTTTGTATCCCAAGATCATCAATTAATATGGCATTAAAAACTTATCTAGGCTCCAGATTCCTTTACTGCTGTTCATCTTCAATTTTATTTTTGGTTAATTTGCATTCACTTTTACTGTACAACAGTTGCCTATCTATTTTGAAATGATATTTACTTTTTTTGCGTCAAGTGGTATATCTTACTCCAACAACATCATGCCCTTTTAAGTAGAATGCTTTACTATCAATGCTTGCGTTACGTATTAGAGAAACCGTATACAAATTTAAAAACCAAACAACGTTACTTTTCAGGATTTTGGCATGGGAAGATGGCTTTTGTGACATTTCAAAGCCAAGTGATGCCATGGTGAGCCCAGTAGAAGATTTGTACTTCAAAAACTCAAATATCATTTTATCATCGACTCTAACACCAAGTCTGCTTGATGGAACTCCTGGCGACTATCTAGTTGGATATGCAATTGCTGAAATGTCGCGTTCTTCTCATGTAGTGGGGAACGGGTAACTTTAACGATCTCTCTTCTTGCGTGCATTTTATATTATGTATTCATTACATTAACTTACTGCTCTTAGTCCAAAGGGATGTGCATTATCATTTGCTCTTTCCTCATCATGTTTGAGGTGTCATGAATGACCTCTATTCAGCAAAGAAAAGGGGATATGCACATAAATGGCTGCTTTTTCATTCATCGAATACTACCTCTTATCATCTTTAAATAGATCCTATTATATGTGATGAACTATACTCATAATCTACAATCAAACAGGGTTGTCGGCGAAGCAGCTTTGAAGGGAAATGCTCGCTGGATTTATGCAGACAGCATACAAACTGATGTTCTGAATTCCATCTTAGTTTCTAAGGTCTGTCTGTGGATTCAGTGTGCAATCTGTTGGTGCTTTTTATTTATTATTCAAGTTGAAACAGACATTTATTGCTTTCTTTTTTTTAACAGTATCCAGATGAATGGCTGCTTCAATTTGCGGCTGGCATAAAGGTTAGCAAATTGATGATTTAGGTTATGGTGTTTCATATATTTCTAATGTCTCTGATACAGCATTTTATGTTTTAACCACTATGAGTTAAGTAAAAAATAGTGGATTAAAACCTTTAAAACCACTATCTGTTTAAAAATAAAAAACTTTTAACCATTATATGATGATGTTTATTCAATGCTCATGCAGACAATATTGCTTTTGCCTGTAATTCCTGATGGAGTTCTACAGCTTGGATCAATGGAAATGGTGTGTATTCTGTCTCGTATTAATGATATTTTCTGCATTTTCCTTTCCTGTTGCCTTACTTTAAGCAAATAGTTTATGGTTCACGATAAATGGCATTTCTTTATGTTTCTATTGTGAAATTAGTTAGTTCATGGACATCCAATCAACTTCTCTGTCTCTGTTCTCCTATTGCTCTTCTGTTTTTCCTCCCTTTTCCTTTTCTTGTTACCGCTTCTTGGGTTTTAATTAGTAATTGTGTCTTCTAACTTAATTTGCCATAACGAATCAGGTTGCTGAAGATGCAGTGCTAGTTGCGTATCTCAAAAAACAGTTTGACCCTCATAAAGAAAGTGATGGATATATTCAACAGATCTCACTATTGTCTACTTTCATGGATTATTCAGAGGAGCCATCAACCGTTACCACAGAACAAGTAACTGATGATCAAAATTATATTCATGCTGTAGAAGATTTATACCCAATTGCCAATCAGATGGTGCCTGTTTTCATGTTCCAAGATTTATACAACTCATCTGAGAGGCATGTAGAAGATAACCATGAGAATCTGGCTGAAAGAGAAATGAATCAGCAATCAATGGGTATGATTCATGTACCTGAACCATGTCAATTGTCATATGCAGATTATGATGACGAAATCTCGAAATTTATTCATGAAGAAAGACTTAGGGTATCTCCTCATTCTTATGAGTTGAATAGGAGAATGTGTGGGGATATCGTGAATGAATTGATGGATGATAAATTTGACGAAGGTGGAACGGAACCAACATTTGTAGGCAATGACTTTGATAGTGCCATTTGTGAGAGTGGAAGCAACCTTTTCAACTTCCCTGAGGCCTTTGGACTGGGCAAAGCTCTTGGGGGAGTTATACAGGATAAAACTCATGAACGTATTTATGGTGAATCTATCTTGGGTCAAGATGTTGCTTTCCACTCCTTTGGTGACAGAGTGGCCTCTGGCACCGTGGATGTGTCAGGAGTAGAGTCTGTTGGATTTCTTGTGAAACAAGTGGAAGTGGAGCACCTCCGCAGAACTGTTGTTGCTAATTCAAGCAATAGTTTTGATGATAATTCATCTGACAAGTCCAATATTACCTCAATAAATATGCCATCTCATGGTTTTTCCAAAGCTCGTGCTCAATCCAAACACAGTGCTTCAGTAAGAGAAGATCAAGTTCCTTTGGACTTCTTGGTGTCTGAATCTATTACCTCAAGACTAGATACCACATCTAATTTCTCTGCTTCAGTATCATCAGTAGAATGCAAGATTAGTTCACTCTCTGATAAGCAGCAACCAAGAAAGGGACATGATCCGGTGAACAAAAGAAAATTATCAAGATTATCAACTACCAGCAAGAAAAGGACATGTAATGGTGATAATCAAAGGCCTCGACCACGGGATAGGCAGTTGATTCAGGACAGGATCAAGGAGCTAAGGGAGCTCGTACCAAACAGTGAAAAGGCAAGTGCTGTTTGCATTTGCAATATATCCTTGATACTCCTTTTCTTACATCTTTTCAAATATCTGCTAACCTATTTCCCTTTATGAATGCAGTGTAGCATCAATGGACTCCTGAACAAGACCATAAAGCACATGCTCTTTTTAAGAAATGTGACCAATCAGGCTGATAAGTTGAGGTACCCAATTCTGGAAGAGGTAAGAATCTTGTAAAACCCATGCACACCACAGGGTTGGACTTTGAAAGCTTCATGCATTTGGCCAATCTGTACTCCCCTTTCTATGAAATTCACGCATCTTTGGAAAATAATTGTCCTTCTCCACAGTGCAGAGGTTTGGCATTTTGAGAATTTTAACATTCAATATCTTTTCCAGGAAGTTGGTGAAAATACAACAAAACCAGCTGAAGTCAAGTGTAGCCATCAAGATGGGGCGAGCTGGGCTGTAGAACTAGGAAGCGAGCAACACTTTTGCCCCATAATTGTGAAAGATCTAGACCATCCTAGGCACATGCTTATAGAGGTATGCCTATCTTAAATGTTTGTGCTCTTTTAGAAGGCAAGGAATGCAACATCATGTTCTGCTTTGATGCTATAGTGATCTATATCATTGAGATTTGACAGCTTCCTCATGTCTTACCCTTTAACCAGATGGTCTGCACTGATCATGATCGCTTTCTAGAGATTGCTGATGTGATTCATCGTCTCAAACTAACCATCCTCAAAGGTGTGATGGAGAAAACCGCTGATAAGTCATCATGGGCCCACTTCATTGTCGAGGTATTGCTTTCATACAACCGTATAAGTTTCATTGATGAATAAAATACTTTAATTGCTGATGGACTGCAAAAGGATAAAAGTTCCATCGATTTCATGCCAAGCAGAGAACACTATAGTCTCAAAGTGACTCATATTTAGTTATAGAATGAATATTGATGTTTGGCTACTTGAGTTGTCAAATCCATCCACTTATCCTTATTCAAAACTCTCCAATTACAAACACCATTATATCCGCCCTATCAAGAACCTCGGTTTTTTGCTGCATTCAAGTTGGTCATAGACAGATGCAGGTTGAGACCCCAATTCTTTGCTTGGACATGCTAGTTATGTCGTCTTCAATCCAACTTTCATTTTGGGTAGGACGTCAAATATGATGGTTCAATTAACAGCCTAGTCTCCTCTGCAGACCTCAGGAAGCTTCCATCGGCTAGATATATTTTGGCCGTTGATGCAACTCCAAAAAGATCAAGCGCCTATCTCAACCAGCATCTAAGCTTGTCTGTCCAGATTGTTGGATTGTCTTGTACATAATGCGAGGTGCGCGGAATCAGTGCTATTTGGTTTGAGCTGTAACATAACTGCTTGGAAGATTTTGGAGAAACTAGTTGCACATGTATATTAGCTCATTAGAGATTTGCAGAATTGATTTTTATCTTTGAAGGCTCATGTTAGTTGATTATCAGTACTGTTTGTTTAAATTTAGAAAATAGTAACTTGCATTAATCTTGATCTGTTTCAAAGTCAAATATGGATCGCCTACTTTAACATTTAAACGCTTTGTGAACTGCAAAAAGCAAGCAAGAAATGCGGCACGACATTTTTGTCTTAACTTTTAATCAACATCCAGTTCGAGAGGGTATGTACACTTTGCTTTGTTGGTGTCGGCAACAAAGCATCCTTTATCCATCGAGAGAAGAAAACGTCTTTGTCTCCCATAACAAGACATTGGCCATCTTTTTATTTAAAGTAGCCAGCCCATAATTCTCATTTTATCATATATTTATATATATATATATATAATATATAATTTCTCGGTCGAGTCTAACATTGAATATTGTGCTCCCTTGCCAACAATATTATGTTGGACGTGCTCTAGATTTTGCAAGGATTCTTGAATTTCAACATTACTTTACGAATTACAATGATTTTTCTAACATTCTATTGCGTTTTCTCATATAGTGCATGCAACAACCAACAATGGAATCATTAAGTTAATCAAACTTTATCTAAATCTTACATCTCCATATATATTTAAAAGCGTTAACTCCTCAAAACATATAGTGGTAACTATGTTTCATTTTTATCAGTGTGTGAAATATATTTTATGCTAACTAAAACACGACAACAATATCCAAAATTTTCAACATCCATGTGCAAGCAAATCCAATGGTGCTAGTAGAGTCTCATGGAATAATATAATTATATGCTGGCATGCCATAAACACCCAAGCTTGGTTTACAGAATTATTTAATTTGGAGAGAATAATGAAGCAACATGTAGTAATTAATGTGGGAATTATTAGTGCTAGTAGCTAGCAGCCTGCTGTAAAGCCTCCATCAACATAAATAACCTGGCCAGTAATGTAAGAAGC
>JAYDZE010312827.1:0-18446 GCA_034509125.1 Monilaria moniliformis | reverse complement strand
TTATTATAATATTAACTATATATTAAGTTTTCGGTTTTTAATAAATCCAAACTGAACTGAAAAATCGAAATCTCCAAAACTTTGAACCGAACCCAAATCCGAAAAAATCAAACCAAATTTTAAATTTCAATTTGGTTCGGTTCAGATATTCAATATTTGGGTATTTTGCTTACCTCTAATTCCAGTGCATGGTGAATAATGTATGTGTATTGTTTTTCAAAATCTAAGATACTTGTAACGGTTAGTTAGGGCTGTCAAATCGTGCGGGTTGTGCCCTTATCGGGTCGACCTGATAATGACCCAATCCGATAAGGCCAAATCTGAACCCGACCTGTTAAGAAAACTTTCAACCTGAACACAAACCCGACCTGCTAAATTCAAACCCGAACACGACACAAATATGTTAGCGACACGATAACAACACGTAACGATACGATAACAACACGATAATGACACGAATCTGATACGACACTACAATCACACTATAAAGACAATATCTAATCCTAACTAAAGTAATAAAAAAATTAAAACTTAACCCTAATTAAAATAATAAAAAAAAGAAATTAAAATAATAAAATAATAATATTAATTATTAATAGGTTATTCGAATTTGACCCGAACCCAACCCCAATCCGACCCGAAATTATCGTGTCCTTATCGAGTCAACCCGATAAGGACACGAACCCGATAAGACTTGATACTAACCTATTAATTTCATGCTTTTTTCGTGTCATATCAAAAATTGTGAGTCCTACGATTAGTGGCCTTGATTATAAACACAAATTCTTATTATTCTGCGCCGACGAGATATCGATGTGGCTGCTTGAAATACATGTATATAGTTTGAAACGATGCAATGGAGGTATCCGGTGTCGTTCTTGCCTTTAAAGTATCAACTAGTAATTCAATGCTTAACGTACATAATATGTACTACGTCGTTATGGACTTTACGTACGTGTCTACTCCGAATAGCCACACCGTTGCCGCCAGGGCGGACGATAAAAGTTAGTTTTAAGGAGCTAAAATCGAATTTTTTTTGCGACAAAAGGTGCTAATCAAGATATGGATCGAGGGGTGCTAACAAAAATATCATATATTTTTTTTACGACAATTGAACAATTTGTTTTAAAAGGTTAGGTACCAGAAAACCCTATTGGAGTGCCATTGGATATCCCAAAAATGTGTGTGCTGGAACTAGCATAATCTTTGATGATATTTCGGCATTGATTACCTAACTCTATATATTTCGATAATTTAAATGTGAGTCACATTATATTATATTATATTTGAATAAAATATATTATATTTGCGGATTTGCATCATCCAGGGCGTCATCATCAATTATCTTATACACATATTGCATCTAGGCTTCTATTTTTGTTCATGTAAGTTGTCATTATTATAATTTTTATATATATATAATGATTCGTTGACTGGGGCCCTTGTCTTAAGATAGTATATAGTATAAATCATGTCGTACAAGATTTCTTAAGAGTGATGCTCAGTGCCAAGAATCAAGACATGCTGTCCTAATATTTTCCATCATTATTATGCCCTTGATTTTTATTTTTATTTTATTATTTTTTTTATATTTTATTTTGCTTACTTTTTAGATCTCATCTTCTCCTTGCTGACTCAGTAAAGCCAATTGATTTCTGTCTTTGACAACAAGCATAAATATATATAGATATATATATATATATATATATATATATGCATGTATTCATTTTTTTAAATTTTTTTAAATAAAGTATCAGTAATGATTTTCCATTTACCTCGTGGTGATTCGAACCTCAAATGTCTTACCAATTAACTGCGTTTTATCGTCATATATGTATGTACTCATGTGTATGTAAACACATACATATTGATATTATATATATATATACATACATGTGTAAGTGGAGTGTGTGGGGTTTAACAAAGCTTTGAATTATGCTTCATCAGCTAATCTCAGGTGGTCCACTGCTTTTACACTATCTTTCTCAACATACAAAATTGTAGCAATCAATGAAGTTTCCAATCCATTCTAATTATATATAATGTTGTGAAAAATCTTTATAGTAATATTTTAATTATGTGATGCCATGAAATCAAAAATATATTGTGTAGCATCTAACAAGGATATAACAAAACAATGAATAGATGATTCGACAGAAACGTGAGTTTACTCAATATGCACTGAAGATAGCAGTTGCAGATTTTCAGATATATTTGACGTAAAAGGGTTGTTTTATTGGGACTTTTTTACACTTATGAGAAGTAATTTAGGGTACAATTTTGAAGGATGAAAACACAATTGGGGAATATATTTATCTTTGTACTTATATAAATAGAGATAACTTCATTTGTGAATGAAAAGATGTGAAGCTTGTAATTTTAAAGATGATGTATTGTGAGAAAGAAAAATAAATTGCATAATTTTAAGTTTCAATATATTGAAGATATATCATGGACACTTTTCTATGTCTTCTAAGAAAAATTAACTTTTTTTTCTATAAAGAAAAAAGAAATAAAGTATACTATAAAGTGAATTCGACCTTTTTTTTAAAGTAACATTTAGTTATCACCATCAAAAGTTTAGCCTAATTGCCAAAAATTCTTGAAGTTTGCAGAAATTGCATTTAAGTCCCTGGACCAACCCCTTATGAATTATGACCATTTCCAACAATTTGCTCTATTTTAAAGTAGATTCTGCATTGAATAGGGCATAATTTTGTATTACATTCCCACTACTCTAGTCATTAATTTTAGAGCGAAAATAGAATATTTTAGAATATTACTTTCTGTAAATAAAAAAAAAATTGCAATTCGGAGCATGAAATTATTATCGGTATCTTTTTGTTGGTCTAGACCTAGCAAGAAATTTTTGATACATTTTCACCTTGCTGTCTAAATTCACGATCATGAAATTTTTATGAGAAAAAACAAAAAAAACTCTCAAATTGTCTGAAAAATGTGACTCGAACTATTATGTGAACAATACATACTATAATTTTAAAATAACTCATAATTAACTACCCATAGATTGCTCATCCCAAATGAAATAAATTATTAAATTAATTTTTTTGAATTGGATAGAGCGACATAAGTTTTTTGTTCATAAAAAGAATAGATGGGCATGGGAGTGAGACAGTCAATCAATCAATCAGCTTGAAATATTGAAAGCTGGACTTCAAATAAATGTGGCATCGGGCCTTTCCCAATTTGGAATTACTTCCGATAGCTGCTAACTCTTCGTGAAACTACATCTATTGTTGTTTTTTTTGGCTTCAATTCCCCATATTTTAGGGCCGTTTGTCGTATAAGTTAGGCTAACTCATGTTATCATATAAGGTATTATTAACAATCTTACTAATTTTGTAGATTACATTAACCACTAATATCATGCCAAAATAATGAGTAGCGCGCGATGCGGATCCGATTACTTTAACATGGGCTGCACTTGTTGCATATTGGATACCAAGCAGAGTGTTCTTGCTTATCCATGTGATGTCGAACCCCTAAACTATTAGTTAGAGGAAAAACATCTTACCATCTAAGTTGCGCTTCATCACAGATGCAATCTCATTTTCTGTTATCATATGCTACAAACAATTTGTTCTCTTATCACAATTATATATATATGTGCCCTATAAAAAGAAACACATGTCTAAATCTTGTGACAATTACAACCATATTCAAATTTTATCCCACCTAGTTTCTTTTATATCTAATACAAATTTACAACTTGAACTTTCCAAAAGCTTTTTCTTTGAGGACTTTATAGCTCAACCCACTTATACATAGCAATAGCCACTTATTTAAGAAAGAAAAAGAGATAAATGCTTGAAAATATCTCTTGCAATGTATAGTAAATGTCGTATCAGAAAAATATAAACTTTAGGTGTGGCAAAGTGCAAATAGTCCAAACATGTTTTCACGATATTCATCTATATATATATAAGAGTGAGTTAACGTAAAAACTTATTTTCATCGAGAAAACTGAAATCACTTATTTCAGTAACTTAAACCCAATCTACTCTATAGATCTTGGTTGATGGATGTTCATAGTTAATTTTCTAATAAGGCGCCTTTTATTTATTTTATAATATTTAATTATTATTTGTTATAATAAAAATGAATTTATAATTCATATTAATTGTTATTGTTTTTTGAATAATATATTTTTTACTTATATAATAATACATTTTATAAAATAACATTATTGTACACATATTTTATATATATTACCATAGGCAGACACATCTTAAGTGAATAAGGGATTTAAAGCCCCCACCAAATTTTATTTTTTTACTTTTTTTATAAGGTCTTTAAATTTATCCAAATTTTATGTAAATTATTATGCAAAAGCCTCTATCAATGATCTGAATAACCAAAAGAAAATTCTAAAACATTCAGAAAACATAGCCCCTACCAAATTTTTTTCTGCGTCTGCCGTTGTATATTACTATATGCTTTGTTCAATAACATAATAAGAATAATTAATTAGGGCTGGTTTTGCAAGAATCCAAAATACCTCGAGATGGGGTTAGCATGATAAGTATTGTTGTGTTTAATATTTGTTCTGCACGAAATTACTACTCTTATTAGAAATACATCACTATCTTCATTCATTTGCTCAGTCAATTTTGCAGCTTCACATTTAACACTAACAGAGAATTGTTGCTTTCGGTAAATTTGCTTCCTAGTTTCTAGAGTTAAAAAGTTTTAATTTTGGTTGATAAAATCAACTATTTTGCAATATTGATTTTTTGTTATATATTTTGGGAATTAAGTTTTAGGTGTGTCGTCGTGTTGGTTTGTACTTAAGATCCTCTATCTCGACTTTAATGGCCACTATCAAACTTTTTTATTTTTTTATTTTTCATTTTCAATTTCGATATGTTATGATTAAGTTTAATTTCACAATTATTACCTAGGGTTCACTAATTCAATTAGATTTTACAATTATTTTTATATTAATTTGTATTTTTTAGTTTAAAAAATATTGTTTGGGTTAATTATTCCAAAATTAGGGTATGTAGTTTTTTAACCAATTTTTTTATAATAAATTTAATTATGATTCATTATATAATAATGATTTTTTATATAGTAAATATTATTAACTTTTTTAAAATAATAGTATTCGATGAATTTGTATTAATGTATTAGTAGTATGATCCAAAGGCCGAAAGGGGGGCCATTGCCTAATTCCAACCACTAATGAATAGTTGAAAGCCCAAACCAAAGACAGAGAACTAATAAAAAAGACATTGTTCCAATTAATGTAAGTAAATACAAATATTATTAAATATCCACTTTAAAATAATAGAAAAAAATAATATAGGACTTACCGTCACCTAAGCTATATTTACGTAAAACTAAAAAATAGTCAAGACTCAGTGCATCATTAAAATGATTCAAAGCAAAATAACACTAAAATTAGTGATTTAATGTACGGTTAAAGTTTCCCTAACAATAATGAACAAAGCTAGGGATGCCCCCTTAAAACCGAACCAGTGGTTCCGATTTTGAAACCGTAACCAGCACTTTCTGATTAAACTGAAACCTGTATATTGATTCTACCGATCCGATTTGTAATAATTTTAGAACCGACCATTGAAAACCATCAAAAAATCGGAAGAAACCGTTGGAAAATTGAATAAGGTAAAAAACCGTCGGCTTTGAACTGGAACCGTCTAAATCTCTATCGGGCAGGAATCGGCAATTTTGGGAACCGTGAGCATCCCTAAACAAAACAAAGCAAGGAGAAAATCTCTCGTTGTCATTTTCTTATCTTAAATATCATTGGTGGATATCTTCGCATGCTAAAATTTATTACACTAAATTTTTCTACTTTTCATTTTGAAGTGAAAATTGAAGAAGCCGACAAAGATAAATTTCCAGAAAAGGATAAATTCTTTTCACCGACGTCAATCTGCATGCATGGCTGCAGTAACTCAGTGGGATTGGAAGTTTACTTTTTTGTAGGTAAAATTGAAACTCAGATCTAACAACTGTATTCACATAATTTCTATTGGTCACAACCTTATTTCATTCAACTTAACCGTCAGAACCTCCTAGATGCTTCTGACTCCTTCCAGATGAATGATGACACTTATTTGTCACTTTCCAGTGAAAATAATAATACCCAATAGAAAGAAAGCTTGATGTATCACTGGATCATGAGCAGAAAAGTGAAACAAAAATCCAAGTTTTTTTTTTTTTTTTAATTTTTTTGTTTAATATTTTTTAACTTTTATGAATAAATCGTATAGTACCAAAAACCACTAGAAAATGTGATTATACTAAAGTAACATAATGGCATGCATGGCCATTTTTTCTGTTGGTGCAAGGCTGCAGGGTCGGGGAAAAGATGCTTAAATTGGTAGAATGTGAGTGTGTGTGATTTTCTGCTTTCTCTCTCATTACTTGTTTATTAGGGGCAGATACAGAAAAAAAGAAAAAAGAAAAAAAGATTGGTATGAGCTATTTTTTTAAATATTTTAGATTCTTTTAGTAATTTAGATTATTGACAGAGGTTTTTGTATAATAATTTACATAATATTTGAATAAATTTAAACACCTTATAAAAAAAAAGTAAAAAAAAAAAAATAGTATGGGCTTAAGCCCCTTCTTCACTAAAGGTGTGTCCGTCTATGCTTTTCATCACTGACTCTTCCTGCAGCAATTAAACAACCGCCCATGATTTAACGATTGAGAAAACAGTCGCTAAATATAAGAAATCGGTTGTTAGAGATATTAACGAGTGATTTCTCATTAGAAAGTGGTTGTCATGGAAACCTTGGTCAATATCTATTTTAGTTAATGAGGAAATTTGCAGTCGATATGTGAGGTTAGCAGTGAGCATTCGGACCACGCAGTGCGGTAAATAATTACATAATATATGCAGAAAAAAATCAATATTTAAAATAGTATATTCTAAAACATTATTCAATTTTAAAGTCATACATTTTAAATACAAAAAGAAAATAACATATTTAATTTTTGATGAGTTTTCATTTCTTGAAATCGACTGACAACCTTGTCATCGGAAACAAGTAGGAACGTAGCACTCTTAGTGAAAATGACCAAACAATCATTCAAAAATTGATCATCATACTATTTCGCAATTTATTCTTAACATAAGTCTTCCATTAAACATTCTCTATAGTCTTGCCGTAGCAACCGGAAAAATCAAAACCTACTTGATTCCCTCGTAACCGCAGCGACTGTTTTCTCTTATTCTATTTTGTCCGCTGACTCCGCTCTCTCACTCTATATGTAAATCTCTCATCCGGTCTCTCTCTCCAATCTAATTTTTCTTTTTCAAGTATTCAAGTCAAGATTTCGGCTTAAATAGTCTGAGGCTCAAATGAAAAAAATAAAATTTCTCAAAAATAGGCTACATAAGAATTGAGCTTGTGTATTAGTATAGGAGTACATAAATTAGATAATTAATAGGATATTACAAATAGACTTCTATCTCGTGGGATAATATAATAAATAGAAGAAAGTGAAAAGATTCATTGCATTACATTAACATGAAATTTGAAGTTCATATAAGATTATTTAATAAAACTAATTCAAAAAATACATGAAAAAGTATTTAAAAAAAAAGTTACAATTTTTTGCCCGGCCCAGCCCAACCCACTTACCAAATGGGCTAGGACCAGATTTATAAAAAAAAGGCTCAACTCAGCCTGGCCCACTCCAATCATGGGCCCGAGCCTCACCGGGCCTCAACCTAACCGACCCTCACCGGACAGTAAGAATTTTCTTCTTCTGTTGTCCACTGATTGTCTTGTACAATCAAGCTTCTTTCCTGCCATGATTTGTTGCATCTCTTGTTTGGCATTTTGAGTAGTTCTTGTTCTTGACTCTCTCTCTCTCTCTCATATACACACACGCACACGCCATAGATGACCAAGACCCTTGCCTTAGGATTTTCACATGAATTTGTACAGTCCCTTATTCTGGACAACTTCTGCAGACATTCAAACGGACAAGTGGTCAGTGATCTGGTGACTCCGGCACCAGTTGTGGTTCGTGAATCCACCAATCTCGAGGATGCTGCAAGGTACTACTTCATCCTGCATATTGGCCGTTTCGTGTTGTATTTAGCAACTCAACTTTTCAAGACGTGTCTGGTTGTTAATGTTCATATTGCTGCTCGATACCAAATACCCTCCCTGTTGTGGATGTGACGACTGTTGGCAAATGAAATAAACAAATGTCCTATAACAGTGTAAAGACAGAACTGTAACCATGAATTATTCCACTTATCACTAATTAGTTTTAAGATGGAACCATGTGGACTTCGCTCATCGCCTCATTGTATCAGAACGGGTTGCCGATTGTGGGATGAAACTTTAACTGACCCAGCCTCACGAGCTTATAGGCACGAAGTGTACTACAAATGTATTTGTATGATTATAATTGGTCGCACACAACATTTAATCATTGACACATAATTTTCAACTGCATTTAGATTTGTTGTATTATTATTGCGTAATTTGTAATTAATGTATTATAGAAAAAAACGTATAATGCATTATTATGTAGTTGGTAATGCATTATTTTATTGATTCTTATTTTTTTGGAAAAATAATTAAAATAGTTCGCACAATACACTACCAAATCTTACAAATTTGTTGGATTATTGTATATTTCACTCAAATTTCAGCTAAAAATTTATTGATCATGTGTGTGCTTCACTTCTTAAAAACTGGCCGTTTATTGCGCACTGATCTATAGACTAACAATTCCTAGTCTTACACTAGGAATTGTCTGAATAATAAAATTGACAATATAAGAAGAAAATCGAGAAATCGGGCTTTAAAAACTCAAACATTATTGAGCTTCGACGTGAATGAACGTTTATATCTCATATCTCCAAACTCGTTCAAAAGAATCGAAGGGACAAATTCACTATGAATCGGAAAGTTGAGACATTATAGAAACATTACAGAAACGCTCTTAAATATGGGTCCAATTCGCAGCAACGTCTAAAGTTTGAGATTTAAATTGCATATATCACTTTCTACAACACCAATTTAAAAATAATATTGTAATTAATTAATCATCTAAAATTAATGATAATTAGTCCAATCAAATTCATTTAATTATGAATTGATATTGTTATATAAATTAGTTTGATTTTGAGCCTTTTTTTTAATTCATCCTATAATTTGGCCGGTGGTTCAACTGCACAATCATTAATTTATTTATATATATAGTTATTTTGTTTGTGGATGGTGAGAGTAGCTTATCCTTTTTGGTATATGGTGTTATGTTGACTTAAGTTTTCTTGCATCATCATCAAATTAATCCTCATAAATTGAATTATTAATTTATTATTTACTAATCCAGGTTTAGGAATAATTTTTGTCCTATGTCACATTTATAATATAATATTTATGAGTACCATAATATAGTAGAATAAGTTCAAGGCTAACGTGTCGAAACACGTGTGGTCCATTCCTCTCAATGATATTGGCTTTGGGTAGCAAACGTTTGCATGCAAATGATAAAAAATTGTGTGAGGGCACTTCAAAATTCGCATTTAATACAATAATTATAATTTTATTGATATTTGATTTTATTAAATTTATATTTAAATATTGATTTGTCTTACAATATATTGTGATTTGTATGCTCATAAGACTCCTCTAATATTAGATTCAGTATTGGTGTATACAAGAGTTGCGATTGTCTAAGACTCAAGGTTGAAAAGGTTATAAAAAATCTACATTTATTTTAAATGTTCAATACAAAAATTCTTTTTTTTTTTTTTAGTTTTGCCTAGTAGTCATAAAATACGAGGGAGTCACATTTTGATTGTGAAATTTTGATATATGGAATAATTGAGAAAATATCAAAAGTTATGATTTTATATTCCAGTTTTAAAAGTTACGAGATTGACCAGAAATCAACAAAAAATTATGATTTAAATGACAATTATCCTATTAATAAAATATTGAAGCTAAGAGATAGAGCAGTTGGGAAATATATATTTTTTTTCTATAGCATAGAAAAATAAAATAATATCAATCTTTGATAGACATCTTATCGGAATTTAAATGAACATTTTTTGTATATCCGGCAAACCTAATTAATGAATATGATGCTGACATCGAAAACACCCCATAGATGTGAATTGATTGATTTTATTAGTTGAAATTTTTGTTAAAGGAGGAGAGTGGCTCAAGCCCTACTAAAACTTTTTTTGTCTACTTAATTTTTTTTAGAAATTATCGAAAAGTATTGTCTTCTGTCATTACCCAGCCGATGCCTCTTAAGACCGAAACATCAGAAGTTTGAAAAAGGGGGAGGGCTAAAATTGCAGGAAAAAAAGAAGAAGAATGGTTATCGGAAAACAATAGCTGCAGAAATAGTTCGAGGAAGAAGACTGCAAAAGTTAAAAAATAACTCCATTAATAATTTGATATATTATTTTTAGTATATATATTTTTATTTGCAATAAAAATATAAAATTAATAGAGCTCCTACCAACATCTTTTTATATATATCAAGAAATTTTGTCCACTCGTATACTTATATCTGAATTCTTATTTCACCATTTCTGTTTTGGTATATATTTTTATATATGTCGATAGATACTTGTGCAATTATTATTAATAATTTATTATTATATGTATGGGGCCAAGACCTCCTGTTCTTAGCATTATTGTGATATGAAAAAGAAAAACTATTTAAGATTAACATCGAATTCATCATCAAGTTGGGACCTTCAGAACTGCAATCCACATCAAACAAATAGGGTTTGTCCAAAATCCCTAGAGTCTGTTACAATTACTTACAAGAATATGTCGTCTATCTTGTTTTATTGGCAAGAAATATAATAATTTAATCATTTGTCAAGTTATAACTCAATATGTTTATGTTGGATAATGTTGGAATTAAGATATGACACGATTTCCCTTAAAAAAAATATATATATATAACACGACTTTGGTAATTATTTCTCTCAGATTCTCGAAACAAAATAATTTAAACAGTAACTCATACATACATGGGTACATAAAACATCTTCTGGTTTTTAACTTATAGTTCTCTCAGATTCTCGAAACAACACAATCAATGACAGATCCATGAATTATTCATCGTGAGATCAGACTTCTGCAATTTCAGTCCATGTTCTTTAGCAATTTTCTTCGACGACAACTCAAACATGGGATCGGCAATAGCTCAAACGTGAGGTAGATGACAGCTCAAACTATTGAATTTAATATAAATTTTCAGTACTCGTAAACCGATAGTGGAAGTCGGTCAAACTTATAATTCACCGTCCCTTTTATAAAATTCATGAATCGTAGTTTTTACTATAAAAGATCATGTAGCCGAACTCGTCCCAATAAACATATATATGAACAGTAAAATGAATTGTTGAATTACAATTTAATGTTAAAACGGTAAGTTGACTTGACATGGAAACTGTCTTTGAAAAGGGCGGCGGCGGCAGGCGGCGCTGGTGGCGGGATCTCCACCACTGCGGTGGCGCCCACCATTCCCCCTCAAAATCCCAATTCTAAGTGGACAAAGCAATATGCAAATTAATTAGAAAACAAAACCAAAAGAAAATTAAAAAAATCGATCATCATATATTCATATTTATATATTCTTAAATTATTTATCAACAATTTAATGGTAGGTCCGTCGCTGTTCCCTCCCCCACTCTCTCCACGCCCAAAACTCTATCATAATTATCATCAGCAGCATTCACATCACATGCAAATCCACTATCTCCTCTCTTCTTAATTACAGACGTTAACACAATTCAGTTAGTAAGACGTTTTGATCCGACCAATAAATTTGGGATTCGAGTGAGTTCGTAAGAAACTTTCATCCAACCAATAGATTAGGATTCGAGTTCGATTTAGTTGTAACTAAAAGAAACTTATATCATATAGCACCAATAACAAACTGATTCCATATATATCGAAGAAATTTTACAAGATTAAAAAAAAAAAGAAAAAAAAAGATGGTCCGTAGCTTGCCCGACCATGAGATATTACTAAAAAAGACTAAAAAAATTCAATTATAATCAAGAAGAATTTGCATGTATGTATATATATATATCTAAGTTGAATAATAATAATAATAATTATTATTATTATAATAAAATTTATGTTCACCAATAGTCTTCGGGCTCGGGTTCGGGCTTGGGCTTCTTGTTGAGGTCAATCTCGTCTTGAAACCAAGAGCCCGGTTTAATCGCTTCATGGCCGGCCGCGGCAGCGATTGCATGCGCAGCCGCGGCATCCACCCGGGCCCCTACCTCCGCCGCCTTCTGCCTTATGGAGGCAGCGGAGAGGTCCTTAGGCACCGCCGCCGCCGCGACCTCGCCGGGGAAGTTGAGCTTTGCCGTCGGGCCACGGAGGTAATAAACGGCGGTGTCGTAGGCACGCGCCGCCGCGACAGGAGTGGAGTAGGAGCCGAGCCAGATTCGGGAGCGCTTGTTGGGCTCCCGAATCTCCGCGACCCACTTCCCCCACTTGCGCATCCGTATGCCTTTGTAGGGCTTGTCACTCCGCCGCCGGCCCACCTCGCGCGGGGCGGAGGCGCCGCTGAGCTCCATGTATGCCATATATGTGTGAGTTAAGGGTGTGGGGGAGGAGAGAGAAGGGATGTATGTATATATACGTGAAGAGGAGAGAGAAGGGAGAGGTTGTTGTTGTCATCTGGGAGAGCGGCCACGTTGGGTCACCCATAAACTAACTTACAAAACGCACCGACACCACAATCTCTCTCTTTCTCTCTCTACTCACCGCTGTTTGATTCTCTCTCTATATGTAATATGTATTGGAGTTATTGGTTTTGTATATTAGTGTGTGCACATTTATGATGTAGGAATTTTTATTACATAAGACTTAGTTTAGTCTATAGATATTGATTATTTAATGCATGAGTAGTGTTGATTTTCATTCAAATTAACTTTTTATATAATAATAATAATAATAGTAGTAATAATAATAATAATTATTATTATTATTAGTATTCTTTCAATGATAATGATTTTTATACACTAGTAATAATTAATTTGTAATTAACAAAATAAATAAGATTTTTATTTGAATCTCACTATATATATATATAAAACCAGATATCTAGAGTAGTATCGATGTCTAAATGTTTTTACCAATAATATTTTGGACAATACTTGTACTAAGGATCCGTTTGTAATGATGTATGATTTGTATTCGTGTGTGTATTTACGTTTCTGTTGTGTTGTGCGTAATTTCTCAAAAAAATAAGTAATTAAATTTTTTTATACAAAATCGAATGCAATTTAGTATTTTTGCATTAATTATTTATTCCAATTAGTTTAATTTAAGGTTGTTTTATTTAATCTTCAACTAAATTAGAGCAATAATCTTGTAGGTGTTTTTATGTGGAGGACACACAGTCTATGTAAACAGACGAGGTCATTAACTCCAATTATATGCTAATTATTAAGTCAGATGTCTTTATTTATTTTATTGGTCTTACCTTTTTTCTTGCCCTTAATTAAGTTTTGAAAGATTCATATTTGGATAATTCGTGCCACTAATAAAGGTGCATGACTTGACGACAAAGCGCATTTTAGTTGGTAAAACGTTTCTCCTCCAACTAATAGATCGAGGTTCAAATCATCACGGAGTAAATGGAGAACCATTATTAATTCCTTTTTAAAATAAATAAATAAAGGAACACAACAAGTCTCGATAAACACTACTTAGCTGTGGTTAAACCCTATGTTCCAATAAATGTTGTACATTAGTTGTGGTGTAAAATCTATTTACTCTTGTAAATTCTCAGTATGGAAATCTTGTATTAAATTATTATAAATAAATATTTTAATTAATATTTATTGTTAAAAATTAAAATTTTAAAAAATATAAATTCTAATTGTGAAATAATCTCTTAATTATATACTCTAATTTACTATACCAGACCCTAATTAAAATTACAAAATTAATCCATAAGACTAAAAATTGAAACTAAAATTCAAATGAAAAAAATAGAACAAAATGGATTCTAAAAAGTGGAATAGAGGATCCCAAATAATAAATCAATTCTTAGTTTAGTCTTTATGAAATCATTTGGTAACAATTTCATTAAATAAATCAATTGCGTTCTTTTTTTGGCGTGTCTATAGAAACTCACAGCCGCTATCTTCAGTGTGTACTAGATAAACTCACATTCCTATGCAATATCTGCAAAATATATGAGATGGGTAAACTACACTTGTAAAAATCATGTATGACAAACAATATTTCAGTGCTCTTCGAACGTATGACTTTTGCCTCGTAAGTACCCACTAAATCAGTAGGGCGTTCTTTGAACTGTAAATTCATTTAGAAAAGTGACGAATCCACGTTATCTATGGGTTAAAAATAATTCTTATTTATAGACTCATTTTGACCAATCCCCATGTGTATATACTTATAATTTATTTAACATGCAACACTTAGACTATTATATTTGATTTACAACGAGCTACATTAGCTACAAACTACTTAATTATTGAGGTTCCAAATAGTTTTCTTCTTAGCACACAATCTAACACACAGCTCCGTATATCTTAACAATACTTCCTAGATTCAATTATTTTTCAATTATTTAGACGAACATATCTAAGTGCGAGATTATTCTAATATAAAAAAAATTATATTATGCCAAAGGACAACATCTTTTCATGAAGCAAAGCATGGATGTCGTCTCACACCAAAACGCATATTGGTTGGCCTCTCTCTCTCTCTTTCTCTCTCTCTCTCTCTCTTGTTTAAGTACTTTTTGTCATATAAATCATTTAATAATTCTTTGGCGGCAAGAGGGAGAAGGGTATGATTGTAAAATATTTGAGTGGCTCCAATTATAATTTTGATAATATTAATTATTATTTAGAAAATATTGGTATGTAGTTGTGATTAGTTGTGTGGATTGCAAAAGGAATAGATAGCATAATGTTAATTAAATAAGGAGAAAGTGATAATTGCTATCATTATCTGTCGTTTGGTAAATTGAAGATTATTTAAGAAAAGAATTAAGAAGTGGGGAGAAATAGGGGACCGGGTTTGGGTCGGTGGATGGATGGATAGATACCGTTTCTCTCACCGACTTCTCGGACCCTCCACTGCCCGGTAGTTAACAATCAACATTTATCAATACTTTGACAATTATGTTTGTCTATCTCAACATGGGGTGACCAAAATATTCAAAATTAAGTCAATTTTTTTCTGAATATTTGGTTTGGTTCAAATTGATTTTTTAAGGATTGAAAAAGAATTAGAAAATCCAAATTATAGCTCATAGTCTGAATTATTAGTAAAGTTTATTTTATAGCCTCAATTATAGAAAATATTTTAAATAGTCTGAATTTTGCTTCGTAATTTAATTTATGGCTCGAAGTCATTTTTCGTAGAATATGTGACTACGATAGTCAATTTTTTGACGTTGGCTTTGGCTTTTTCCCCCCAGTTCACAACCGAAAATAACGCCGTTTTTAAACTAATTAATATAAGATGCTTTGTCATAAAAGAAATGACACTTCTTCCAAATAAGAAATTACATGTCAATCTCCAGTTATTATATATGTATTATAAGTCCAAATTATAATATTATAATTTAAAAAATAACATTTTGGAATTTTTTGGTTTTTTTAAAATTTTCTAACCTTTTTGTTCAATTCGAATATAGTTATTAAAATTTCGGATTCAGATTTTGAAATATTGGTTATTAAAATTCAGATTCTCATATCGGTTTGGAATAGGCAAACCGATCACGAATCTTGATTTATTCTGTTCAGAATTTGATTTTTTTTTTTTTTTAATTTGACTTATTTTGTTCTACAAATATGACAAGTATAGAGTCAAATCTTGACATCTCTACGAATTTAAACAAAACATCGATCACGAATTACACAACAAGAAAGTAGAAATCTCGACTTCATAATCGAACCAAACGAAGGTATGTTTTTGAGGTTTAGGTTTAGGCAAAGTTATATTTTTCTTCATTATTGTTCATTAGTCGAATAGTGTGGATATTAAATTATAATTTTCCTAATATTTTTTGCGCCTTTTTTTATCTCATACAATTTAATTTTTGCAATAAAATAGACCACCAATATTAATGCATAGATTGGATAAAATACAATAGCACATTGCATAAAACTTCACCATTTGGAGGGAAGCAATAAAATAGCCAAAATTACGTCACACTAAATAAATTTAACCCATTGAGAAAAGGCTAAAACTAATAATCTTGGCTAACCACAATTTCTAAAGTGGGTTTTCATAAATCACCTTGTTAGAACCTATGTTTCAAAAATAGCCACCTCAATCTTCCAAATCTTGCATCACAGATCTCCGGCCCAATATAGACAGAATGTGACTCCGAAATCCATGCCCGACCCGTATAGAATCGGGTGGACCCTTGTTGCAGTTCATCTCATCTTGATTCTTGATCTGCAGCCAAAACTCCAGAAACCCATTTCACAAAAGTCACAGGTAGCCATGATCCAAATCTCTCGAGCTGTCATCCATGATCTCCTTTATATTCGTGATCATCTTCAACACCTGCCACATCGTCGGCCGTTGCTCGGGCGACGTCAGGCTGCAGATGCTGGCCACCTCGACCAGCATCAGCAGCCGCATGTTGTCCTCGCTGTTGTCGTCCCTCATCGCGCGGACCCAGTCGGGCAGATCCGGGGGCGCGAGGAAGGGGTGCTGGGACGGGGGCTTGCCCGAGAGGAGCTCCAGCAGCAGGATGCCGAAGGCATAGACGTCGGATTTGGCCGTGGCTCTGCGTGCGGATTTCCGGATCTCGGGGGCTCTGTAACCGGCGAAATCGGGATCATCGTCCGATGAAGTGTCAGCAAGCATGGCCAGGCAGTAATCGGTGACGCAGGCCTCGAAGTCAGACCCCAGAAGAACGTTTGAGGATTTCAGGTTCCCGTGGACAAATTTCGATGCTTGATGGATGTAGGCAAGGCCCTGAGCCACGTCTTCAGCGATTTTTAGGCACGACGTCCAGTGAAGAGGCTTCGCCATCGTTGATCTTGAACCTGAAAGTTACAGAGTTTGAAGAGGCATTGCAAGAACAACTTGAGAAGCATCTTGGTCATCTAGAGCTTCAAAAGTACTTCAGTCAAGAAAAAAATTGGCACCTAATATGCATATCATTGTGAAAGAAGCAAGCACATGAATAATTTGGAAATTTAGGGTTCATCATCGGGTCTTGCTTACTTACAATCGGACATCCTTCGAGAAAAAACTCCGAATTATAACCAAGATGATGGAGCTCAAACCGAAACTTCTCTGATGTTAAGAGAGATAGTAGTAAAGCATTAATTAAGATTTATCATTATCTCTTTTTGGTTTCCATGACCTCGAAAGTCCATCTCTGAGGCCAAGTTGGGAGAATATCACCACTCCCTCAAGATTCTACGAGTCCTAAACCTTAAACCCACAACAGAACATCTTAAAGCAATGACGAGAACAAGAAAATCCTAGCGCCACTCGTGTCAAATGATGCTTAATACAGTGTTGTGAGTTCAACTTTGTGAGTGGCATATCACCATCAGACCCCACGAAACCACACCATGTTACTCTCTTAGGTGCCAAAATGAACCGAGAAATATTTGACTCAATTTCAGCACACCAATAGTCGGCAGCAATAATGCTAGTGAGAGAGTGTCACCCACCTAAAATCCAACTACACATAGTTCATGTTACTCTCTTGGGTATATAGATAGACTTGCTCTACTTAGTGCACTCCCAATCTACAACTAATAAAAGTGTACATAGTTCATGTTTCAATTTAAAGGAAAGAGTTATTTTTAATTTATAGGCCAAACTTTGACCTCAAGATTACTTTTTTAGTCCAAATAAGTGTTGAAAAAACAAGAAAAACTCTCTTCAATTGCCTGAAGATTGTCACATATTTGTAATATTTTTACGTTTGGGCTAAAAAAATCAACATAACATCAATATTAGGGTTATAATTTAAGGATAACCTAAAAAGTGAACTAGAATGCTGATGGCATTATTTAAATATTAGCAAAATCCAACACAAAATCCAAGTAGTTAACTAATTAACCATTAATTGAGAAATAAAAGCATACCATGAATGAGATTGAAGAGGCTTCCATTGGGATGATAGTCAAATATGATCAATCTCTCCTGCTTAGCCTGAAAATAAGCTCTGAGCGGGACCAGATTGGGATGCCTAAGCACACCAACACACTCCAAATGCTGCTCGAATGCTTCACCGCTGGTAATGGCGGTTTTGCACGCGTCCAATCTCTTCACCGACACGATCAACTGATTCGCCATCACAGCTTTATACGTTGTGCCAATGGTGCCCCTGCCCAGCAGCTCTGCCGACGCTCGCATCAGCTGCTCCAGCGTGTAGAGCTCTTCCTCGCCCGAGCAGAATGTGAGATTGCCGCTTTTCATCAC
>JAYDZE010312716.1:0-18447 GCA_034509125.1 Monilaria moniliformis | reverse complement strand
TAAGCTATACTTAATTTGAGTTTTTTCTTCACTTAATACAAAAGCCTCTTCCCCATAGAGATAATAAGCAAGCAATATCATAAAGAAAAATGAATTTTTCCACATTAAATGGTGCAAAAACAAGAGTACAAGCACTTTCTCATATTGGTCCATATGCGACTGTTGCCAATTCCAAAGCCTACACATATGTTTCAAATATCATAATCAAATAAAATTAGCCAAGACAATTTAACCACTTCATTATAATAGACAATTGTTCCATAAATTATGGAACTACATAAGTTAAAGAATATAAAACGTATCATCCAACAAAAATAATCAAACATGAGCATCTCTCGATATCTTGCAAGGAAAACTAACTATTTGTATATACACCAATGTATTAAATAAACAAGCTCAAATAAACTTTTAGCAATCAAAATTCGTATAGCTCATGAATAACTTGGTTAATTTATAGTCATACTCTAAAGGTTAATGGAACCTTGAGTTTTTTAGCAGAGACCATCCCATTGAAAGAAAAAACTAAAGAGATCATCACATTTAAAGAAAAACATAAACTATGACTTACACAAAGGTTAATGATAGTTTTCCAAACTTTAACCAATATTTTATTTTCACATTGATAGATTTCTACCTATATTTTTGTTTGATACAAAAATCCATTCTCAAAGCCACAAATAATTGGTGAGCCAAATGGATGACAAGACAAGCACAAACCAAACCCAACAAACCAACAGCAACAACATTCAATATACAGACACAAATTACATCATCGGACCAAAATCACCAAAGTAGAACAAAAATAATAAAAAAGCACTCTTTTAAAGATATTGCATTTTCAACTAGGAAGTGAATTCTTAGCCACTGACAATTTCCAAATACAATTTTGCTAGATTTGATGCAAAATGAAAAAAACCTCAACGATTGCAAGAGTCTAATATATTATCTTTGTTTGTTTGTTAATTTATTTTATGTTCTTACTATTTTCGTGCCCTCCACCAGTAAATTGTGTGACCACGCGGGAAAACAGTAAGACTAAACTTTATAGTTAGTAACAGTGTGAATCTGCTCAAACCCTTTCTTCCTCACCGTATTTTGCTAAAGAAACACAACTAGAAATGCACAGAATCCTGTATCTTTTCTGAATCATTTGTAAAGATTAGCTCTTCAAGATGCTAGGCCAACAAATTTATAGTAGCCGATCTTTGTAAAGATTTTTGGCAAAAGTCCATTTGAAAAACATCACAGAACTCCCTAACACGCGACTTGCAAGTAGGTTAATGCTAGTTTCCTAAACTTTAACCAATACTTGTTTGATACAAAAATCCACTCTCAAAGCCACAAACAATTGGTGAACCAAATGGATAACAAGACAAGCACAAACCAAACCCGACAAACCAACAGCAACATCACTCAATGTACAGACACAAATTACATCATCGGACCAAAATCACCAAAGTAGGACAAAAATAATAAAAAAGCAACACACAAGCCTATTTACAACATCCAAAGCCACATAAGTTTGAACCATCGCAGCAACGAGAAAAATGAGAACACCGAATGCTTAATTTCTGGAAAAAAAAACTCAAGTATTTTAAACTCAACAAATACAACTCATGTAATCAAATTCAAGCTCCCTAACCCACGATAAGTTTTAAAAAAATACTGATTTGCCACGAGATTAACCACAAAATAACATTCCAAAATGAATCACGCTCCCAATCAACTTAAACCTAATTTCTACGAGCATCAAATTCAAAAATTTACCCAAATTTCCACACATACAAAATCACGTTATTTCGAGTTTTAAAAAATACAAATGCAGGAAGAAATTAAAATCACCTCTATCACAATTTGATTTTTTTCTTCTCGCCTCTTTACGATCTTGAAATGCCCAAATGGAGAAATGATAGAAAATAGGTTGCAAAGCGTTATTTCTTACGAAATTGGGTAATGGCAGAGATCGAATTTACAGACTAAGCAAAGGGTAGAAAGGGATAAAATGTTAATCGCGAGTAGAGATGGTTTTTGTCGGAGGGAGGAGGCTGCGACTTTCAGTCGCAGGATAATCTGTTGATGATGAAGTCTTGAATGGAGTTGTGAATCTAATCTTACAATCCAAACATGGCCCAAAGTTATATTTGGACTTTAATACCACAAACCGAACGGGCCCTTAATATATTATATTTTATTCAGACAATCATCTACAATATATGCTAAAGTAATATAGAATTACAATCGCACTTTAACCACCCATTAGAACCGAAATTTTGAGAATTCCTAGAAAGATTCTCTATTGTTTACAATGTCTAGCTGATCTTTACAATAAAACAATGAAAGGGAACTTTCGACAAGTACTAGTAGTGCAATTTAGCCAATTATTACAACAATATAATTATTTATCTAATTTTTTACCAAATTTGTTTGGATAAGGTAAACCTCTTGATAATAAAATAAGTACTAATTTGTTGCGAGTGGTATTAGTGTTAATTCGAATTTATAAATCGATAATTAAATTAATCTTAGTAAGGTGAGTTGTTATTTATCACAGGGGTAAATTGCCAAATAAATCACGAAATTTGGTCTAATTCTACACGGTCTCATACTTTGTAAAAATGGAACTATAAATCACCAAATTTTAAAAATTCGCAATTATCACATCTATGTCTGTTTGGGCAAAACCATGTGTCAGCTAGATTTATCTGCATGGACAATTCACCGGTTAGACAAAACGACGTCGTGTTGTTATCACAATTTATGCTGGAAACAACGTCAGTTAGTTTAATTCGGCCATTGAATTTTAGGGCAAAATGTTTCAGTTCATTGCGATTTCAGTTCATCGCAATTTTTTGGGCACTTTCTTAACGCTTATGAGGGTCATGATCCCCAAACATGACAACGTCGCCACCAACATAGTTATTTGTCCTTAATACCACTTCAAATCGTCCATCATAATGCACAACAATACCAAATTTTTCACTGCATAAATCGAGCAGAACTTGAATTAAAAATAATTTTTCACGAAAAAATTTACAACAAATCAAGCATTTTTAATGTAAAATCCTAAGTCTATTTCGCAATTGCAACAAACCATAGGTCTATAATAAATTCACAGAAACCCTAGTGGATGGACTCGAGCACTAAAATATTGACTAAAAAGAAGGAAAATTTGGTCCTACCTGTTCGGCATGACTCTGTATTGGCTGTTGGACCACTAATTTCCTATTGTGGATGAACCCAAGTTGTCGACTATGAAGACGACAACTCCAAAGCCCAAGAAAGCGACTGATTTCACCATGCTACAAGGAATATTCAATGTATTACTCCAAACAACAAGAAATAGACTGTAAAATTGAAGAGGTTTCGGCGAAAATCGAATAGAAATTTAGGGAAATTGGTGAAAATCAAAGAGCGCTGAACTGTGCGTGAAATGGAATTCAACAACCTTCCATCAAGTTAAAACATCTGCTTTCAAAACGGCGTCGCATCACCAAAATCTAAATGACGCCGTTTTGCCACGTATAGGATTTCTGTACACTTATTCACCACATTTGTGCTATGTCATTAACATCAGTTCACGTATGATGCCATGTCATTAACATCAGTACACGTAAGATGCCATGTCATTAAAATTACTCCACGTAGGCCGCATGAATACTTGAGATGGAATAATTGCAAATTTCAAACTTTGTGATTTATAATTTCGTTTATAAAAAGTAGAAATTGACTAAAATTTGACCAAACTTGGTGATTTATTTGGCAATTTGTCCTATTCTTTTTAGATTAAATAAAGCAATATGAGCCCAAAACTAAATATATTTCTTGCAAATTTAATTAAATACAATTTACAAATATTGAAAGTCATTTTCCCCTCCCCGTGCTATTTTTCCCCTGAAGTGTATACAATCGTATGAGCAAGAATAAGCCACCGCCAAAAAAAAGATTTATAATAAAATACCTAAATATAACTTGTACGATATATTAGAAAAGCTTATAAACTCGTTAAGTAGTCCACAAAGAGAATTAGACGAAGCACGATTTGCATTTGCACACACCTGCACAGCTAAATTCGAGCGTTCCAACTCAACAAGAGCCAACCAGCTAGGTATTTTTACAGTAGATACACTTTTTAAATTCTAATATGTATGTATTTGCATGAGCTTCTTCCTCCAGAGAAGGTCGCCGTCCTGTGATTTCTCATGCATCGTCCACACTCAGACCGGCAGCCTGCTTTTTCTCAATGAGAAACTCAATTTTCTGGTTATGAAGCCAAGAAAGATGTCAGATATTAATGCACCATTAGAAAATGAAGCTATCTTATACCCTCATTTGATCTGTGCTAAAGTATCTTGATTTACAGAATTATTATGCTAAAGTTTATGCAGCAACAATGAGATCACCTTCACTGATTTGTTCACTTCTTCTAGCTTGTTAAGCATCGCATCTGTAGGTACCACACCTTTGGATTCCATCAAAGCCCGGCAAGGAGATCCTATTATCTATAAGACAGAAGATGCTAATGTATTGAGTATATACTTCTCGAAAGCAAGTTTGACAACTTACAGCACATGGAGCTTAGTGTCCGTGAATTGGCACTATGGTTTTCATCAAATGCATACAGAAGAGATGAGACCATGATGCAAGCAAATAAAAATGGTACCAAAGAAGGGAAAGAGACCATCAGTCAATTGGTTATTCATAGTTATGATTTCATAAGCTTATTTCAGGATAGACTGTAATCTTGTCTTATTATGAATAGAATAGATTGTAGAGGTAGGGATCAATAAGAAAATTAGTGAATAATTTGGTTTTTGGTGAGCAAGTCATTTGGTCTAACATCAGAGTTCATCAGAATTTTCAGGCAGGGGCAATACCTAACATAAATTGTCACAGTTTTCCCCCTTTCTTTTGAATATATAAATCGTACATCCCCTATATTATGTTTTGTTATTTCCTTGGCATGATTACCTTCACTCTTATCATAATATATGGAATTAACATTGCGATCAGTCACTTTAAAAGACTCTTGGCAATTCGTTGCTACAGGGCACAACTAATTAAAAGAACCACATTTACTTGTCGCCCAAAAGAAATGTGGTCAGTACCTGAACAATCATTTTACACTCCAACTACATCAACCAAGAGCATGTACAAACAGATTATTTATTCTTCTATCAACGAAAGCCACCTTAAGATTGACATGTGTGACATGAAACAAATATAGAACTGCCATAAAAAAGCAGGTATCTGGTAGAAATTCAGATGACATGTATTAACAAGGGGTCTGAGTTATTGTTTACCTTTGCGCTTTTAGACGATGGTGATCTTAAAACTGCTGGACCCAGGGTCAAAGATTCCATGCGGTGAAACATACTCTCACTGCCGTTAACTTTGATGTTAGGGTCCCAGCTTATGCCAGTATCTTGTATAGCCTTTGAGGCCTGTGTTACTATAACCTGTATATATGTAAATTATTTAAGAATTACATTACAATCTAACAATTCAACCTAGGAACTATGAGTGATGTAGGAATATTTTTCTCAAAATCAGAGATAAGTTTAGATGATTTGGGTCTGACAAACAGTACCTTCCTCAAAAGTCCAGGGTTACTGAGTCCTTGAACTTGTAATTCATCAACAGGTGCGGCCTTACCATGTACGATACTTTCAATTCTAAATGTATGCAGTCCATACAATGATTGCAGCCAACCTGCATATTCGCACATGTGTGCATATATAAACATCGTTCATTTCATAGAATAAAGGAGAAAAATAATTGTGGTGATTGAGGAAAAGGAATCAAGATAGGGACTAGAAGGCACATAAAGTAAAAGACTATCATATAGAATAATTGTAATGTCGTTCAAGCAAAGGAGTGGGATGGTGAAATGAGTAGTTATTAGAATGCTCAGACGTGTGTTATTCTCAACCTCACCTACTACTAGTGCCACTGTTTATCTAGTGATGTAAATCATCACATATACGAACACCACCCATGAACTTCGACAAAATTATCAGATAGAATAATGTTATCAATGCCCCAGTGATGAAAATTTGTAGGCATTACGAGCTACGAGGTAAAAAGCATCGCAGAAGTCCACAAAAGAAGCACATACAAGTACAAACAAGATTCGCTAACTCAAAACTGATAATTAGTCAATGCATCCTACAATCAAGTTAGAGCAATACCCGAAAACTGCTCCACAAGTTAGATGGACCATCAAATGCATGTTTCCATTAGGTTTCACATTAAATAAATTTTTTTAAAAAAAGAGTAAATCAATCAGAAAGAACGAACAAGGAAGCTGGCGGATTCAGAGCATCATTTTGTACCTTGTTCTATTATGACATCGATAATCAATGGAAGAGGTACATGCTTCTCAACATTTCTTTTTGCCAAGAAGGGTATATACGAAGGCCTAGACACCTGGACAAAGAAAAGAAAAACATCATCCATCAGCTCATTAGTCACCAAGACCTTTTTTAACAGAATCAAACAAGGAATTAATTACCTTATACACTATTCCTTCCGATGTAACATAGAGTTTACGCGATGCAATATCTCTCAGAAGCACATATCTTCTATAGGGTAAATAAAGCAGCATAATTATCCCAACACCCCAAGCCAAAACTAGCAACAGAGATATCGAGAGCCATATTATCGTATCATAATTAACATGTTTCGATGCGAGTTCGTCAAACGAAGCTGCGTACAGTACTCTTGGAGCATTATCGGCTTCTTCATCGACATCAAGCTCAGAGCCGGAATCGGAATGCAGCAGATTTTTATCAGAACCAAGCTTCAGCAGCCCCTCGGCGTGACCCATCAGCATTTTGTGAGCTGAATCCTAAAATTATGCAACTCAAGTAATCAAGGAATGGAAAAAAATCGAGCTGAACACGACAAGACGATGAGAAATTGAAAGTTGCACTTCGATTCTGGAAGAAACATATCGGGGGTCGTTTCACCCCAACTTTTTAGATTCTGCTGAAAGTTTGAGAATAGGGAGTGAATTAGGGTTTACATACGAGCGGTGTAACACTCACCGTTTGCTCATGTACCGATTCAGGTTTGTGCTTCAAATTTCTGGATCCTTGTTATCTTTTCTTCTCAATTAATGCCCAAAATAAACAGAAAATTCTGGGGGGAACAGAACAAGAAGATGAATAGAACAGCAGCAACAAAGAAAAGGTTTTATATTAGTTTGTATGATTCGTGGGAAGGGTTAAATTATATTAGTTTGTATGATTCGTGGGAAGGGTTAAATAGTTTTATTTGGAATGTATTATAAGAATTAAAAAGATCATAGGTTAAGTTAATAAAAATCTATTTTGAAATATAAATTACAAATCATATTTAGCCAATTTTCACAAAAAATTAATCATATATTCATAATTCCCAATTATAATTTAACAATAAGACCTTATTTGGTAGCTATGTTAAGATATCAGGAGATGGATAGAGTAAAATGGACTTTAAAATAAAAATTTATTGCACGAGCAAGATAAGAATTTAATATTAAATCAAGATAAAAATAAGTGTAGTGTTTGGTAGGTTAAATAATATTATAGATAAGATGTTAAATAACGTTTTTGTCCTTTTTCAAAATATGAATATATTTTAAATTTTTATAATGAATAATTATTTAATTCTTAAATTATTAAACTAAACTATTGATTTATTAATTAATAAAATGTCTAATGAATTGATTAATGCTTGTTGTAATAAAAAAATGGAAAATTGAGGATTAATTACGATCATTAACAAGTTTAGCTGATTAATTAATTTGTTAATAATTAATTAATTAATTACAATCTAAATTTAGGCGATTAACCAATTAATTAGCTAATTACAATGCGTCTTTTATTCTCCCTAAGACGGCCCATTTCCGGCAACAAAACTATTCGGACCGGCCAAAGTGGTGGCCGGAAACCATGCACGACGTTCTCCACTCCATTTCTGGCAACCCCAATCATCACAAAATCGAACAAGAACAAAAAATGTAGTGAAAATCGAACAAGAACAAAATCGAAATCGAATGCAAGCCTAACCCCAAAATCGAAACTGAAAAATTCAGCAAAAAATCGAATCCAAAAACAGAGAGAAACTAGGCTCAGATTTGTACACGATCATCACAGCCTCAAACCAACTACCAATCGAACAAGAACACAGAGTATAGAGCGAAACCAAAAATCATTACAGCCCCAAAACCGACAAAGAAAATTCATCACAGCCCCAAAATCGATGCCAATCGAACAAGAGCGGAGAAACCCAATCGGCCATAGAGCAAAAATCGAACACAATCACCTCACATTTGCCCCAAATTGAAGGACGACATAGAGACTCACTACCGCCGGACACATGCACAACCGCAGTGGAGAAATGCGAGTGTACGTCGGCGATAGAGAAAGGCTACTGTGCAGCGGCCGTGGAGCATGCTACTGTGCGGCGGCCGTGGAGCAAGGCGACTGTGCGGCGGTCGTGGAGCAAGGCGATTGTGCGTCAGCCGTAGAGAGTGAGAGAGTAGTGAGAGAAAGGGCATAACCTGGAAGTCTAGGCCAAACAGTAAACAACCGCACTATATTGGTGCTATTGTGTATCTGAACAAAATCCAACGAAACTGCGCCGTTTTGGCAAAAAATGAAGCAGGCCGTGATTAAATTTGCCCGGCCCGACGGGCCGAGTTAAATTTTATCAGATCTACCAAACACCTTCAAATCACTGTTGGACCAAGTTATTTTATCTATCTTACCTCTTATCCAATCTACCAAACTGGGCCTAAAACTATCTACTCATCATATGGCCAGTTATGATGGAGACATATTAATAATTTATTAAATAAGATGAATTTGTGTTAACGCTCTCAATCAATTTACACACATAACATTTTGTCCGTTATATTAAATATGAAACTTCAAAATTTGAATTTTGAATTATATATAATATTTAATTCAACTACTTTTTGTTCTTTTAATAAATATATTAAATTAATGTATTAGGATTTATATAAATTTTGAAGGATTCTTATATTCAAATTAATGAATTAGGGTTTATATAAATTTGGAAAGATCTTCACTGTCATACGCCATTTTCCCCCTCTACTCTTGGTATTAGGGTTTACATAATATCTTAATCTTTTCAAAACAAACATCATGAAATTAAAACTTGAAAGAAGCAATAGAATGTAGTGTTCGAAGAATACGAACTGATATATTCTCTAGTTGGGAGAAGTGTGCATCATTCGTCCTCGGTTATAGGCAAAGCATGTACGAGTCTTATGAAACAGAAGAGGAAGCGATGGAGGCCTCTGAAAAATATATGGAACCAATAAAGTATGAAGAAGATTCTTGGAATCACATCGAATCAAATATCTTCCCCGAAGCCACCAATTACGATTTTAGTTGTTGTGTAAGATGCAAAAACGATTTGGAAAATGATGAGACTCTCGAAGTAAAATGTTCCACGCGAATAAGCTTGTATTTTTTTAAACCGGGAACAATGTTCAAACGTTCGGTGCATTGTTTGTAGGATTACATTCCTTTAAATTTCAAAATTATTTGAGGACGTTTATCGAACAAAATTCTTGTATAAAGTATATGCAAACAACTCCTCGACCACATACACATAGAGAGTATTTCCGTAATTAATGTCCTATATTATATCAATTTGAAGAGAACCAGACAGTAATTATGGCGACATTGAAATACTTTGTTGGAGAAATATTTGGAGAGATCAAAACTTGTTAAAAATTGAGAGTATAAACCATATACATTGCAGAATTCATTCGATAAAATTCCAAGTTAGGCACTCAAACATATGTGTTTGATAAAATTCCTCAACGAAATAAAACACAAAATTTATTCAAAATTATCTACCATTAATAACACAAAATTTGATAGAACATAATATGACATTATATAAATTAGAGAAAATTTGAGATAATCAATAAATCTCATGAAAAAGACCAAATAATACTGAAGTGACTCACATAACAAAATAATTAGAAATATGAAGTTGAAAACTAATAAAAGACAAACGATAATATTTAGAAATATATTCTAAACATCGCTTGTGCTGGAATCGATAATTACCACAACGAAGATTGGTTTGGAGCTGCCTTCGTCGTCTCCATGTTCGTTTGTGTTGTTTGCCTACAACATCATATCCACAAACAAATCGTACAGCTTGAGCAATGGGCTCTACCCAAAAATCAAATCCCTCATGTATTGATCTCCACATGCCAACATTAAACGAGGAAAGAACTCTTTTATATATGTCTTCAACTGACTGTTTTTTCACGTACGCTCTTATACGAATAGCTTGGTGCCTTCGATGATGGATGAACCTTCGATGATGGATGAACCTAACTAAAAATTCTTCGATGATGGATGAACCTTCTATTTTGTCTGATTATTAGGCAATACGAATAGCTTGGTAGGCGTCAACCTTTTATTCAAAGGGATAGTTATCTTTGTTGGCATATGGTTTTGGCTAGGGGAATAACTTTTCGTAGCTTTCTTCGTTGGCATATGGTTTGGGCTTAGGGAAGAGCCTTTAGTAGTTTTCTTGGCTTGAGAATTTTCAGGGCTCCTTGAAGGGATCTTCTCTTGGTTGGGATATTTTTGAGGATTTTGTTATCAGCCGTAGATAATTTGAATAGGAGTTCAAAGATGAAGAAGATGAAAAAAATGAAATGCATATATAAGGGCCTTAGGGTTTAGGGTGAAGAACTTATTGAAACTAGATGCATATGAATATACGACAATATCGCATTACAAATTAATATTTTTAATTAATTATTATATATATATATATATAGGCGTGTATTCATATATCAACTAGTTTTTAATGCATAATGCAGACCAATAACTAACCATCGGATTATTCTATCGAATGGTTAAAAATTGGACACGTGCAACATTTTATTTTATATATTAATATACTAAAGGCTATTTTTGTCAAAGCATTTTAATCGTATATATTGTGTGGCTATTTTCATGGGATTTGTTTAGTTAGGATAAGTTATATAATTAATATAACTGATTATCATTGAACGTGTTAAGTTAGGATATGTATTAAAATTAATTTATAGATAAACATTGAACAATTTAATAATTGTCATTCTTTGAATTTTTTATCGTGTATCATAATATATATATTACTCAGTAATGACTTTGATTTAATAACTTTCTTTTTTCTTAATTTCAAATTTTTTTACCATAACAGTATTAAAAAAATTTCTTAATTGACTTTAACTTCGTATAATGATTATAGATATTTATTATAATGATATCCATCCAGTAGTTATAATGATTAACATTAATAAGCAATCTAAATCGTAGTAATACAAAACAATGATGAAACATAGTTATGATGAATTTCTTATAATGATATATGTTATATTTTTGTGTTGATTCATATATGATGTAATCCACATCGTACAATGATATATTGTTTTGTATTACGATGATTTTTTATTTTATACTGATAAACGTATTATTATACAATGATAAACAGTGTCCTCTATAATGATGTATATTAACTATAATATTATGAGAAATTTTTGGAACAATTAATGAGTAGATTTTGTGGAATTAATGACTCCACAAAAATAAGTAATATTATGAGAAATTTTCGAAACAATTAATATGGATAGGTTAAGTGGAGTTAATGACTCCACAAAACAAGAAAACAACCATATATAAAATCTCGCATAATTTGATTTTATACTAATAAACGTCTTATTATATAATGATAAACTGTGTCCCCTATAATGATATATATTCATTATACTATTATGAGAAATTTTCAAAATAATTAATATGGATTAATTTTGTGGAATTAATGACTCAACAAAATAATTAATATTATGAGAAATTTTCAAAACAATTAATATGGATAGATTTAGTGAAGTTAATGACTCCATAAAACAAGGAAACAATCATATATAAAACCTCGCATAAAATATTTTGTCCATATTTTAGTCTTTTAATGATATTACAATAGATGTTATAATGACACACCTTAATATCTAATCATAACTGTTTATTTTCTAATCTGAGGGTTTATTATTAGTCTTAGTTATACATCAGGGATCTAGTTTGATCCTAATGCAACCATTTATATATATATATATATATATATATATGTGTGTGTGTGTGTGTGTGTGTGGATAGGTTCAAAGAACCATTATTAATGTGAGGATGTGAGAATCATTTTCAATCCTTCAATTGTGAATATCTATAGTGAATGGATCTCTTTCGCTGAAGGAATGCACACTTGGGTTCGAATCCCGCAGCGGGAGCATTTTTTTTAAGTGCAATTAATTTTCACTACAAATGTAGTTACTTTATACGTAAATGCAAGTGTTCTCATGTTTTCATAATAACAAACTTCTCAGTATAACCAATTCCTATATATATATATATATAGATGTGTGATCATATCCGAAACATTTTTTATTGGATAACTAAGAACTAATCTAGAGTATTTATTTTTTAGATATAACGCTTGATTTTATGTCACGTGTCACATGAAAATATATTACAAAACCAAAAAGGGTACAATTGTAATTTTGGCAAAAGCAGCGGATTATATGGAATCCTATATTATAGGTAACGAATTTTAATTATGGTAATTCTTTACTGTATATAATTCTAATGATATTCGTTGGGACGTTTAATGATGATTTGATTGCATAACTAATGATATTCCAGATCATTAACCGCAATTGCTATTTTCGGTTATTATAAATCGAAAATTATGGAAAGATATTTGATTTTCAATCTTTTCGTTACATATGAAAACAACCGTGATTTATGGGCTGAGGTTTTATTTCTAATCTTCTATTTTTAATTGTTCGATCATTAAATTTTAAATTATTATGACGTATAAATCATATACTAATGATACATATCAAAAGCAATAATGATATATCAAAGCGATAATGATACATCATTATTTAAATTATAATGATGTATACATCATATACTAATGATATATATCATATACTAATGATATATATCGATAGCAATTATGATATATTAGACGGTAGATAATGATACGAGTGCATACTCATCTTTGTTCAGAATAATTGGCAGTGGATTTGTGGGAAGATTACGTGCATAATGATTTCCTACTTTCACGGCAACTTCCAAAAATAAAATCCTGCTCATTTGATTAGATTCTCATTATACCCTTTAATGACATGTACAATAAAAATTAATGATATGTAATATCCGCAAATCATAGACGTCCAAATTCAAATCTTAGGGCCTAGATTAATTCTTAGTTATGCATATTCTCATTTTAACACACCCCTATATATATATATATTTGTGTCTTTTGAATATACAAAAAATGTAACCACAACTTATATTAGTTAAATATCTATATTCATATTACTAAAGTAAATATTTAATTATGGAACTTAAAGCCCTCAATACGAGAGAATATTTTTAATTAGTTTTAGGCTAGAGCTATTAATCTCGCTTCACCAACTTTATTATTCTCATTTAGCGAGTTAAGCTTATGTCTCAATTGCTTGTTTCTACATTGTCCAGTGCTTTCGACACTTTAGTATCATTTGTTTTGAACACAAATAATCATTTTGAAGTAGCAATCGTTGAGACAAAAAATATTGTAGACAACCATGATTAAACATTCATCCCATATTCTCAAAATTTATGACACCTTTAATAAAATCAAATTTTCATCATTTCCCATAGTATTGGATCTGGTCGTTACGTAATCCAAATTTTATGATTATTTGGTGCACGTGCAAATACACAAGGATTCTAGTATTCAAGACAATCCTCTTTGGGAGGTTTTTGGAGTGATATGATTTCTTTATTTATTTTTGTATTATGCAGATTTTTTTATCTCTAACACCAATAAATTTCTCACGCTTTTAACGTCAAGGAGTATTTACTCATCTATTTAGTCAATGATGAACTTTAATTATAATCACACATTAATTTTAAAAATATGAGATGACCCAAATACTCATGCCTCAAATAATTTGATAAACAATTTGGGTACTTGAATACGACATTCATCACAATATTACTATTTGATACAATAACACATGATGCGTAATCAATTCAATACTCATGTGGATGATAATCGCTTATAGAGCCGAAAATAAAAATATTGCCATTTGAAAATGTAGTAATCCTTGATGGATTATGTAATTTCAAATCAATTTCAATATTATTCAAATTATGAATGCTCTTCAAGAGCATGTAATATTCTTCAAGAATATTAATTGTGTCGCTTCAAGAGCAACAATTTAAATTAACATAGATATATAATGATAAAACAATTCAATGACGAGATAGAATAAAAATACACGAAATAAAGCCCCAGAGAAAATTACAATTTCAATATTTTTAATATACTCCCGAAATATTAACTTTGTCTCATGTGTTCACCAAAAACACATCATACATAAAAAATGTGATAAAAATCGTTGTGTTCTATCAAGAATTATTAAGAATAGAATTCATTCTACAAGGATAAATTACTTAAATAAAACAATCCTTCGGGGGTTGTATTAATAAAATATTTCTTCAATAGAACTATTGTAGATAAAGCAATAAAAGAAGTAATTCTTCAAGAACTACACTATAAATGTGATTTATATACACAAAATATACAATCAAACTTATACATATTACATATTCATTAAATTAAGTGGTAAATCACATTACAAATCCAAGGCAAGCAATTGAAACTTTATTCGGTGAAACTTTGGAGTAATATTACGAATTCCAACAACGAAATTCAATTAATATCCACATTATTTTATACATCTTTTCCGACGTTGTAACAACACTCGTAACAAGAGGCAATATTTCTGTTCCGGATTCAATTATTTTATTTTCTCCATTAAAATCTACAAAGTGGAACTATGCCTCAATCAGATTAGTTCTTATTATACAATCTCAAGCAGAACATTTATGAAAAACTTATATACAACAGATAAAATCATTCAAGTTTCTCAAACATGTAATTGCATATACCATGTATGGATTATCTTTTTGGAAAGACAATTCCTTTTTAGGCATATCTCCAATTTCAATTAATGTGTTAAAGAATCGTGCTGATAATGTGTTATAAATTAGAGAGAATGTGGACAAAAGAGAATACTTAAAAAGAGAATTATTGTAGAGAATGACATGTGGAGCACTTTATTAATAGACCAAAGCCTCTATATATAAGCATATAACTAGGGTTTACATATGGTCATCACTACATATGGTAAAAATAGATACTTCTATTACAATTATCAATATAGTGGATTAGATTTAAAGCAAGTGATATCATTGGATTAGATTAGTATATTTGGTCTAAAGTTATTGCTCCCTCTATCCATAATTTTTTTGGCACCTTTTGATTGGTACAAGTTTTAATAATTTGTTTGACTTGATAGGATATATTGTGAGTTGAATAAAAGTCTCATTTTTTATTGAGTTTAAGGGGTCGTTTAGTACTCTAGTTTGATCAGTTAAAGATAAAAAATATGCATCAAATAGTATAATCCACCTGTTTGATACACTAGATAGTAAAGAGTGAAGTCTGTGATAAGTTATCTAAGCCAGTCTCGAACCGCGCACTTTTCACTGTAGCCATATGTTTCCCCCAGACTGTGTAACATACACCCCCTCCGATATGCGCAGATAAGTGAGATAGCTTTTTTGTCTACGCATTATGTCCCTCTCTCTCTCCTCTCTTTCTTCTCGTCTCGGTCACTCCATCTCCCTTGTCATCTCTTTGACATCTTCTCACGGCCAACCTCTGTCGCCCACTGTCGCTTGTTGGAAGACAAATTGGAAAATGAAAATTTTGGTTTTTATCTCGATTTTAGGGGCTATTGATTCTTGGAAAAGGACGAAGATGGGATGATCCCGTATCTTAGCCGGGCAAACCCAGACGGTACGTTCGATGCAACTGGGTTTGCAACCATGTCGGTCGCCCCATTTCTTGGTATTTATTCTTTAGATCCGAGCCTTCTCTCACGATTTCTTACGTGTTTGGTTCGATTTCACTAGGAATTCGGCTGATAGATATATACACTTTATTAGGAAATTCGTGTGTGTGTGTGTGTGTGTGTGTGTTGTTAGAAGAAGGAAACTAAAATCAAGGGATCTCCTTGATTCATATTTTCAATCAAGATCCTGTAATTAGCAATCAAGATCAATGTAAATTAGGATTTTGATTGATCTTGATTGCTATATTCATCTTCCTCAACATGTCTTCCGAACCATTTGGCAATCAAGATCAATCAAGAACCATATGTCTAATTTAGCAATAAACTATATTCATCTTCCTCAACATGTCTTCCGAACCATATGATGTCGCCATAGTAAGTCAGTTCATGCACCAACCACAAGTCAACCATATGGAAGCTGCCCTCAGGATTGTCAGGTATTTGAAGGGGAGCTTTGGATATGGAGTCCTTTTCGAGAAATATGGACACTTAGAAATCCATGGATACATAGATGCGGATTGAGCTGACAATCTAGTAGATAGGAGGTATACAACTGGGTATTTCACCTTCCTTGGAGGGAACTTAGTCACTTGGAGAAGTAAGAAGTATAAGGTTGTGGCCTTGTCTAGCGCAAAAGCCTAGTTTAGGAGAATAAAAAACAGCCCGACTCAAGTATCATGGCTACAAAAATTGTTGATTGGACTCGATTTTCCACTTATGGAAGAATGTCACATTTTTTGTGACAATAAAGTCGCAGTTAGTATTGCCGAAAATCCAGTTCAGCACGACCGTACAATACATGTGGAGGTAGATCATCATTTCATCAAAGAAAAAATTGAAGTAGCAATTGTAGAATTGCCATACATCCGAATAAAAGATCAACTTGCCAACATTCTAACCAAAGCACTCAATTCGAAGGTGTTCACAAGAGTTCTGAGCAAGTTAACTATCGAAGATCCCGTCACTTAACTTGAGGGGGAGTGTTAGAATAAGAAAACTAAAATCAAGGAATCTCCTTGATTCATATCATCAATTAAGATCCTATAATTAGCAATCAAGATCAATGTAAATTAGAGAGATTATTCTTTCCTTATCTTCTACTAGAATTTGGTAGTAGGTTGACAATGTAAAATAGATACAATACTATCATACAAATCAATAAACTATATTCCTCTTCCTCAACATATGTCTTCCGAACCATGTTCGAACATGTTTTATTTAAATATTGTTGCATCTGTTTTTTTGTTGAGGATTGTTGTTACAGATCGTATCCCATTTTCAGTTAATATCATTTTCTTGATTAAAAGAAATTATACCTCACCGACCAATTGCGCTATGCATTTTGAAATTTGTAGTTATCAATTTTCCTGATAAGTTTTTGCCTTGCTTTTAGTTTCAATTATTGATAAATTGAAGCTTGCTTTGCACAAATCAATGTCGCTTTTATATGCCTTTCGATTTGCTGGCTGTGAACTTGAATTTGTGAATCCATAGGCTAGTTTTTAGTGTCGTAAATCTGTTCATAAATTTTATCATTTGTTTTGTGATGATGATTTCCAATTTCATATGTTTAGAATAGGTTTGAGATATTTTTATTATAACCCTAAACCCTACCAAACACTATAAAATCTTTATCTTGATCTCTATCTTTATTTTTATCTTAAATTCTATCACAGCTTAACTATCTTACAATATCATGTCATAACTACCAAATATACCCTAGAAGTTAAAAGATTAAATGTATATTAATAGATGATGCAAATAAATTGTAGACCAATCGAAAAAGAAATTGTGACAGAAGGGTCATGGACATGTGAATAAATTATAATTTGTAGTTTGAAAATTAGATACACAGTAAAAAACAATAAAATCATATATAAATATATATATATAATATAAAATATAATAATAGAGTAATAATATAATATACGGTCGAATCCAAAAAATTTAAGATCCACAAATTTGAACCGTGTCCGAAAGCGAGTACCATCACTAGCCATCGAAATATATGGATTAAGGGAGTATAGAGGGAAAAAGACACGTGCTTGAAAAACCATTGTATAATCCTCAACTTGCTTTCATTCAACTAGAAATATCATTACAGGACAAAGAATCCCAAGTAAAATTGAACACCAAAAGGGTGCAAAATATTATTCGAACAGATAGATTCCCTCAATGGTATATGAAATAAAGTCAAATATTAAGATTACAACACATCAGCTGCATCGCTCCAAGTGAAAAGACTGAAGCATCCATCCAACAAACAATGACCATTGTTCACAATCTGTTTGCTCATCTCATCTGTGCGGCCGTGAACAGTGGGAATGATTCCCCTTTGCCAACTATACTTTCCTCAGTTGAATATTATGTGTGGATTCCGAGCGCCAAATGGGTTGTTTACCGCTTTGAACAACTGCGATATGCTCACCTTCTTTCACTAGTCCTTGCTTCTGTAA
>JAYDZE010312605.1:0-18454 GCA_034509125.1 Monilaria moniliformis | reverse complement strand
ATCGTGCTGAAAAGCCCTAGGATTCAGTATTTGGCCCTTGTGTTGCTGGAAACTGTTGCGAAGAATTGTGAGAAGGCGTTCTCGGAGATTGCGGCTGAGAGGGTGCTGGATGAGATGGTGAAGCTGATTGACGATCCGCAGACTGTGGTCAACAATCGGAATAAGGCTCTGATATTGATTGAATCGTGGGGAGAGTCCAGTAATGAACTTCGTTACTTGCCAGTTTATGAAGAAACGTATAAGGTACAGCTGATGTTCCGAATAGGTCCAATATTGTTTTGTTCCTTGGCTGTTGTTCATTGCCGCTTGTTGTTGAGAACTGAGAACGGGATTAAGTTAGCCTTTTATGTTTTACTATTATTTACTTTATATTTATTCCTTGTCTTCAGAAATCGTTAACCAAATTCCTCTTCATGTTCTTACTCTCATTTAGAGTTTAAAATCAAGAGGAGTTCGATTTCCTGCTCGTGATGAAGAGAGTCTGGCTCCAATATTTACTCCTGCAAGATCTGTGGAAGCAACAGAGCCTAATGCCACACCTGGACAGCAACTCCATTATGATATCCCTGTGCAGAGCTTTTCTGTTGAACAGATAAAGGAAGCATTTGACGTGGCAAGAAACAGTATTGAGCTTCTAAGCACCGTTTTATCGTCTTCCCCACAGCAAGATGCTCTTGAGGTAGCATACCTGTTTTATATTTGCATAACATATTTGTCATTTCGATTGTGCCTCACTCTCGATGGCGTGTACAGAGTGCATTTGCCTCTGTGTTAGCTTCGTTTCTTTCCAATTACCATTATATGATGAAATTTTTTGGCCTTTGTATACAAAATTAACATCTTAATATTTTTTCGGGTGATAATCATCATGTCCTTAGATTCTCCAGAAATTTTCTAATATCAGTGCAGAATTTGATTAACAGTCTTCCTATTTATCAGTACATCACACAATAATTTTGGCAATTTCAACATGATTTACTTGATAAACTACGTAAAGGAGTCGGTGACAAGGCTGAAAGAGGTGCATGAGCTGATAGAAAGATTGATTTGCTGTATTTCGTCTCTAATATTCTTCTATCATTGACTTTTAATGGTTATCTTTCTTTATTCGTGAATATTCTTTATCAGTGCTTACATTTTTTACTTCATTTTCAATTGTCTAAACTCTCTGTAGGATGAATTGACCACCACCCTTTTACACCAATGCCGCGAGTCCTGTTACACCGTTCAGAGAATCATTGAAACAGGTGGCGACAACGAGGCAGTGCTCTTCGAAGCGCTGAATGTAAATGATGAGATTCAAAAAGTTCTGTCCAAATTTGAAGAGATGGAGACGCCCTCAGGGTCGCCAAAGGGGCCGGAGCCTGCCATGATCCCCGTTGCTGTTGAGCCTAATGATTCACCTGCAGCCGGCAAAGAAGAATCCCTCGTCAGAAAGCCTCGGTCGGGCAGCAACGGAGGGAACAACGACGAGATGATGGACGATCTCGACGAGATGATCTTCGGCAAGAAGTCCAGCGGCACGTCGGAGGCCGGTGGGCAAGATGCAAAGAAACAGCAGCCACCCAAAGACGATCTCATCTCCTTCTAAGTTGGATCACTTGAAACATGATTGATATTGGGCTTGTTGATACTTTTGGCATCTGACATACTGAGTCACCTTGAACGATATACCATTGTGTACTCTATTTTCTTTTTTTTTCCTTATCTGTTATATTTTGAAATTTGAGAGTCTACTCGATTGATACCCACGCTAGTTGTGCATGATATTTGTAGTGGAACTACACTGAATGTAATGTGCCTATCATTCATCTTTTATGATATGTGAAGAGGTTATTTTTAAGGGTTGATTGTTAGATAATCATTTGTTTTGGTCTATTTTGCCATTTCGAAATCATTTTAAAATGTTCTTAATCTGTTGCAACAATTTCGACATTTTCGAGTATTTTCAGCAAACTTGTTTGAGATGTTGAAAATTTTTAAAATGAGAAAATTACAGTCTGAAACACTTCTAAAACGTTGTTGAAATTTGAAAAATACAAAAAAAATTGTGATTTTGAACTGGAAATTTCTTATTTTATTTATAAACTCAGATTCATATCTTTTATTTATCTGGTTGAACTAAATCACAAATCTTTGTTGATTTATAACAACAGCCCCTTAATCGAACTTAAAAGGCCTAAACAAAGTTAATTTGTTGTTTTGGAAATTTCTAAATTATATTATAGAATACAATTATTATGTATATACCATCATAGGGATGTATTCAAATACGAATCCATCCTTATTGCCGAATTAAGACCATTTATAAACCGTTAGATATAAGAATCCAACCGTATAGAGCGCCATGTGTCAATTAATTATATATCATTTGTTAATAGTAAGGACTATATTGTAAATTGTGTGGTTATATGGAAACAGAAAATTATGGTAACTTCTATCTTCCATTTTACTAGATTGATGTTAGGATATCTATTATTTATGTTTATCTTTTAAATATAATTTTTTTACATATTGTAAATTTTGAAATAGGATATAAATTTTGTATATATTAGTATAGACGATTTAGATGTCCATAATAATTCTCTTAATTATCTCCATTTGCAGCAGTACATTTTTTACATTTTTCGTAATTTCTCATAGCAATATATTTCGTGTGAATTTTTTTTGCCAATGGATGATTCATCTCAAGGTATGTCATAAATGGTTGATGCATCTTATTTCATTATAATTTTTTCATTTGCAATTAAAAACTTTAATTTAATCTTTGCAATTTTATTAATGATTTTACATTGATATCATGGCAACAGTCGTAATGAGGAATAATAACAGTGATGATGATATTTTCGTTTAATTATAATGAGTTCGTGTTATGAGAATGTATGATATATAAACTTATGTGTTATGACATTTCGAAAGTTTAATTGGGAAATATTTTGACATCTGTAATGAAGGTGTGTGTCTGTTGTGATGATAATGTTGTTTCTATATGATGAGACACTATGTTATATATGATAAACTATGTGCTATAACATTTAGAAAATTTCATTGGAAAATATTTTGACATCCGTAATGAAGGTGTGTGACCGTTGTGATGATAATGTTGTTTCTATATGATGAGACACTACGTTATATATGTAGGGATGTCAATTTAGCCCAAAATCCGTGGGTTGACCCGATTAACCCGACAATCCAACAAGGTTAGGGTTGAAAAATCTCAACCCGAAAAAAATCTCAACCCGAATGACCCTAAACTGAATAGCCCGCAACCCGATAGGGTTGGCCCGAAGATAGCCCGAACCCATAGGGTAGCCCCGAAAATTAGCGAGTTCTCGTTATTTAGTTTTCAAACTTTATTAATGTATTATTTTTCCAACTTTTAAAAGTTAGTATAATAAGATTTTTTTTCAAATGTATGTGAAAAAATGCATTTTTATTCAATATTCGAAAGTTATGTTCATCATTTCACTTTTCTATATTTTACTCTAATATTTAATATAAAACGTTCAGATTTAAAAATTAAAAAAAATAATAATTTATTAAGAAAAATGTATTTTCTTACTTCTCTAAAAGCTATATATTAGTTTCGAAAAATAATCAATATATATTTAAAAAATAATACAAAAACACATGCTTAAATAATTATTTCTATAATTTATGGGAGGCCCCAAATTTCTTACTATAGTTTCTCATTTTAAAGATTAACAGTTCTACCTTTAAATCATCTAGTTTTTTTCCAATTACGTTGTGATTTTCTTATGACTTTAGATACACTACAATAATATATAAACCTGTATGAGAATATGATGGAAAAAGATATATGATAGTCTTCAAGCAATCATTCAAATTTCAATTGCTCATTTCTTTTAGGAAGTAAAATTTATGGGATCGAAACTGTTGTATGTGAGTTGATAGCGACTCAAAAGACCGAATTTAATATAAATGTTTGGTACTGTTGAACCGACAGTGGAGTCGACCGACTCCGCGCAACCCCACCTAATTTTTTTGTTTTTCCAAATAAGGGATTATAATAAGAAAATAGGAATTTATGTTTAGAATCACTTTTTTGGGAATGGGAGACCATCATGTAGATCCAGCAACATTAATTCAGACAGCCCATGTAATATCATTAATATGTTATGGGTTCTATTTAATGTAATTCTTCAATTCAGGTATTAGGCACACATTAATTTGGGCCACTTAGTTTATTAATATCCAAATTTCACTATAATTATTGTACAATTTCTCAATAATTAGTAATTACTTCGACTAATGTTGATAATTTAATTTCTGTGGAATTTTATTTGCACTCTGGATCATAATTTAACTAGTATCAAATTAAGGTAAAAATGACCCATTAACGGGATTATTACTGTCAATATTGGACTTTGGAAATTTATACCAATATTTGATTGAATTATTATTTATTCATCTACTTATTTTTGTTTTATACTTACACTAGGGATGTCAATTTAGCCCGAAATTCATTGGTTGGCCTGATTAACCTGATAATTTAGAGTTGAAAAATCTCAACCCGAATGACCATAAACTGAATAGCCCGCAACCCGATAGGGTTGATACGAAGATAGCCCGAACCCATATGGTCGACCCGAAAATTAGCGAGTTCTCGTTATTTAGTTTTCAAACTTCATTAATTTTTCAATTTTCCAAATTTTGAAAGTTGGTATAATAAGATTTATTTTAAATGTATGTGAAAAAATGCATTTTGATTTAATATTCGAAAGTTATGTCCATCATTTCACTTTTCTATATTTTACTATAACCTTTAATATAAAACGTTTTGATTTAAAAATTAAAAAAAATGATAATCTATTAAGAAAATTGTATTTTATTACTTCTCTAAAAGCTATATATTAGTTTTGAGTTAAAATGACATTCATATATTGATTTATTTATTTGTTACAAATATACAATTATCAAAATTAATATATTAATTAAAAAAATCATAAATTTTTTTGAGCGTGATTGGCCCGATGGGTTAGCTCGAAACCCGATAATTTAGGGGTTAATATTAAGAATTTCTAACTCGAAAAAATTACAACCCGAATGACCCGTAATCGAATAGCCTGACAAGCCAATAAGATCGGCCAGAATCCGAACAAATTGGCCCGATTAACATCCCTACTTGACACTATAATCATGAAATTTATATGTTCTCAATTATTTGACTAAAAATATGAACTCTTCGGTCTTATAGTAACCAACTGCAGACATAGGCTTAATGATGCTTGATGATTAATTAAAAATCAAACTTCCCCAATTTGTGCATGATATTTGGTTCATATTATGGGATGCTACGCTATCTCATCATATTTTACTTAAAATAACATTTACATGACTTTTATTGTTTCATTAAATTTTAAATTTTCGTATGAAAGTAGACCTTATAGAGCACCACATATACTAAAAAAAGTTAGGGGAGACAATGAACTGCTTGTTAATAATAAATAAATAAATTGTCAAACATACCATAAGTGAACATAGGCATATCTCCTAGGCTCGTCGCGATCTTTAAATTTAATATTTTATTATAGTTATCTAAAATCGTTCACTACCTTCATAAAAATTCTTTACTTTTAGATTGTTCACATAATAATTATTTATTTTCTTGGTATACGAATTTTCCCGACTAAAATACTTAATCAATATACCTTTTTTTTTCTTCTGAAAAGAGGATCAATAATGGTTCCCCATTTACCCTCGTGGTAACTCGAACTCCAACCTATTGATTAGAGGAGATACGTCTTACCAATTAACCTGCGCTTCATCGTCTAAAGCTGCGCTTCATCTAGTCAAAATACTTATATGAAAAGCCGGAAGTATACAGAACGTTAGATTTTGCAAAATATTGTCGTGGAGGAAATGTCGTTTTCTTGGCAGCTCCATTAATTCTTGGTGAATGGATTGACACCCAATTTCATTAATTATTTCTTCAATCACTGCACCGTACCTTCCATTAGTTGAAATTTGGGGTATCTTGCCCCAAATTTCGGTCGATCTAGTTGTGATAAATTAAATTGATTGTATATATAATTGGGACAATTTTATTATTTTCATAATTTCCAAAAATTAAGGTATTTATCCATTTTAATTGAATTTTCATTTTACTTTATCACCCTCCACATTAATAAAGAAGGGATAACGATTATTTTTTATTTAATATAAAAATACTTATTTTTAGATAATGATATTTAAATTGAATTTTTAATATGAATAATCTATCATAATCTATATTTTTATTATATGGCATTTAATGGATTATTCATTATTACTATATTATATTATTATGTAATTTCAATTTCAAAAATGAAAAATATTTAATCTTTTCTTATATATTTTGTGCATATATTAAAATAAATTATTCCATTATTATGCATTGATCATTTATACCTAATGAAAATTTGTTTTAGAAATTTTGACGGAAAAATGAAACAAGTTAAGGAAAAATAACACAAAAGACAAAGAAAAAAAACTAGAAACTAAATTCTAAAATTATTAAATGAAAATTGATTTAAAAAAGCATATATTACTATATTATGTTATAAAAATATTTTACAATTATATTAAGTAATTCTAGTTCATGTGTTAAATAATACTAACATAATAGAGACCACCCGACGATAGAAGTCCGTGGCACCCGACCCTCAAGTATATTTCTAGTGAATAAAACTAATAAATGGTTATAGGAAAATCGATATTAAAAAATTGAATTACGTAATACTCATTAATCATTTTGAGATTTGTCAACTTATTACTAAATTGTAACATAATAGGAGCCATTTGGCGACAAAAGCTCATTCATGGCATATGACCCTCAAGTGTATGTGTGCATAAAATTAATAATATTATAGAAAAATTGTTATTAAAAAATAAATTTATAATACATAACTATAATTTTAAAATTTGTCTACTTATTGCTATGTTACAAAAATGATGAAATATTCAATTTACTTATCACGATGAAATTCAAGACACGAGATATAGCATAGATATATGATGAAATTATTTATTTTAAAATTTGGCAGTTTTTTCTTTTACTTATTAATTGATATTATAGATAGTTCAACACATTTTAATAGGCCACTAAAAAATTAGAAACTCAACATATAACAAACACTCGTAATATAACTCATAAATTACATAATATGTCAAAACAAGTAAGACTTGTCACCATGATTCGTGTATTATTTCATTTCTAAAGTAAACGTTGTTATAGTTTAGACTCTTATTATAAGGAGGTATATGGACCAAGTGGGAGAATGTAAAGCATATATTAGTCATCACTGAGACGTTTTATCGAACAATTTATATGCGCATAATATATGTTCGATAAAATCATGCAAATCAATAGAAAACTACCTTGATCGAATATAACTGCCATTGGGCGTTGAACTGACCTAAACAGGTTTACAGTTAAACGTTTGATGGAGATGTTTATATATATAACACAATATGGATCCATATCTTCTACATTTATTTTGACACGCAACATACACCATCACATTGTAAACGTAAAGAAGATAGAAAAATTCATCTTGAATGAAGGATATCAAGTTCATCACTTCCTAATTCGTCACATATCAATAGCTGGAGGTTAATTTATTCGCTTCCACTTTTACATTGAAATCATACTTATTGAGTTGAGAATTCATTAAGTATAAACTTTAGGATAAGCTGAAATAGTCGTCAAATAATATATAGTTTTGGCTTGCACCAAGTTGGAAATCTATGTCGATCAAATAGAGAGTGAAAAAGGAAAAGACAATAGAAAATAAAGCAAATGGCTACAACATCGTGCACTATATCCAAATTACATAGATTGAATTATTTTGTTAATAAAAATGACTTTATTAGAATAATTTGTTACACATATATGTACTTGCATCAAATGAATCAAATGGATAAATGAAATTTTCTAAATATCAGTAAACAATTTCTCTCACCTCATTTATCAATCTGCCAGTAGACATTAATTTAATTGGTCTTGATTGGAGGACCATATCCTGCTTTTGCCAAATCAAAAAATAAAATAAAATATTATTTGTAAAATGTAATATATTGGAAAATTAAGTATCAAATCATATACTGAAATGAGAAATTTGTATAGACACCGCCTGAAAATATCTAGTCTATTTATTGTCTTGAGCAATTTTTATTTCTATTTTTATTTTTATTTTAATATTTGTGGAGCCAAGTACTATATTTTGGAGTGATACCAATATTGGCTATGGTGCAAATTATCCCACTTATGACTTATGTAGCTATGAAAGTCTACATTTTGGGCATGGTCCATTTAGATTCCCAATTAGATATAATCGATTTTAAATAATATTTCTAAATGATTATTTTTATAAATAAAAAAAAAGTCTCCACCAATATTATGGAGCTAAAATTACATTATATTTCCTATTGTGGAGCTATAGGCCCATGCATAACTTTTTTTATTTAAAATTACTAATTTATGATCTAAAGAACATTATTAATCCAAACTATTCATCATTTAATATATATATATATATATATATATATATATTATCAAATCTAAAATTATAGAAATGGCTTGTAAAATTACCCCTGTTGGGGCGAAATAATTTTTTTCTAAATATATGAGAGTATTCAAATGAAAACTCTTAACTATTATTGTCACCATTTTGCAAAAAAATTAAACTATTTTTTATGTTTTTCCTATTTGATGAAGTATATTGAGAATTTTTAGGATGATACGAATTCGAACTTGTTAGCTTAAATCAATGTTTTTCTGTATAGCTTGAGGTTGAATCGAGCAATACATTATGCTATAACAGATTAACCGTTTCATCGCGAGTAAAAGTAGTACAGTAAAACTGAAATACCAAAGTAATACATGATGGTAAAACAAATTAACCGTTTCATCGCGAGTAAAAGTGAAATACCAATAACTCCATTTAATTTGATGAGAATACATAAACGCAGACGGATTTTACTGACTCGATAAATAAAGAAGAAACCGACTCGATACACATCTAACTGAGATGGGAAAGTTTTAATTTTACCCCGCGGTAAAAAAAACTTGCCCACTGGGCCCCAAAATCTCTTTATTTTCACTGATCATACTATTTATTTTATAACAAACATTAACGTAGACTCCTCCTTCAAAATGAGCTCCTCCAAATTCAAATTCACCTCACCCTGCAAACAACAACAACCACACCAATAAACATTCACGTCACTAAATTCCAAAATTTACTAGAAAAAAATAAAAAAAATATGTATCATCAACTTATATAATCGCATGCTTTTATATTTTTTAACAATCAAGCGACACATGACATGAAAAGGAACTTACTTAGAGCAGTCAGTGGAAGGGCTAATCTTGTAAGGAATGTTAACACCGCATTGCTTAGGAAGACCGGCGGCCTTGCCGAGGTTGATGCCGGAGTAGGAGCTGGCGAGAGATTTCAGGCAGCCGCATGCTGCCTGGCGGTCAGGGGTGGTCTTGGCGGCGCCATAGAGTCCCTTAACTCCGCCGCAGCAGCCGCCAAGGGGGCCGCTGTTGGTCACCCATGGGAGGCACGGTCTCATGAATGAGATCACCTGGCCACAGCCGAGTGCTGCCTCAGCAGGCGGTGCAGTTGCCGCCACCAGCACGGCGGCGATGAGGGCCACGCACATTGCCTTGGTCATTGCAGCCATGATTGATATGGTTTTGTGTTGAGTGATGAAAGTAGTAAGGAGTGAGATGATTTTGAGTGTGTGGATATGGGACGTGCAAGGGGGTTTATATAGGAGAAAATGGTGGTGGGATGTTGGGGTAAAAAATTAAATTATTTGGGGAAATATAAAAGGTGGTTGGGTGGAATTAATGCTGCGTGTAATTGGGGGTACAAATTGATGAACGAAAGTCCAACTTTGAGGCCCTGACATTGGATCAAATTTGTATCTACAGGACTGTGGATGCAGAATATATATATATATAATATTATATAAAAAATCAAAACAATAATATATATGATATTTTTTGACATTTTCTTTTACTTTCTTTCTTTATTCTAACATTTTCTTCTTTCTCTATCAAATCCATTTTTTGCGGCCATTTTTCTTCAATTTTAGTCTCTCATAATCCTCCAACCTCTGATAGTTTGGTCTTCATTGGTATAAGCTTAGTAAGGGCTAAAGATAATTTTGGACAATTTCGAAAAAGTTGACAATAGAAATAAAAATAAAAATAATAGTTTGGTAGGGGCTTAAGCCCCTCCCCCCCTCATTTGTGTCCGCCATTATGCATGCCATACAAAATTTTCAAAATGATCGATAATGGTTCTTCATTTTCTGTGTGAGATGACTTGGAGTCTCAATCTATTGATCGGTGGTAGATTTTCAAATGTGATATTGGCATGTGCAAATTGTTACGTGTTAGGCTTTTCTGCACTATTTGTGGGGGAATTAGGGCATCCGCGACCTTAATTATCCATTTCCTTCATTTATTCATGGTCACCACACCACTTTCTTTTTTTTTTTTTTTTATCTCATCCCTTATTCAAGAATTAACACCACAATCTTATTTCTTCATCATCTCTTCCCTTTCACTATTCATGAATTTCATCTCTTATTTTTTTATTCATTTATTATTTCTTATGTTTATTATATATTCTAATTAAAATAAATTTTTTGATTTGATTAAAAATACAATTTTTATTAAAATATAATAATTAAAATCTTAAAATTATATAATTATATTTTTACATAATTAAAATTCTAAAATTACATAATTAAAAATTCTAAAATGAAATAATTTAAATCCTATTATAGCATATCCAAATCTTTTGGGAGACTTTGGCTCATTTTTCAGTGTACCTCCAATTGTTGCAGTGTCATAGTACTTCTTTCTTTGACATAGTCATTCAAAAGCACATTATACATGACACATTTGTTCGCTTCCTTAACCGTTGTTAAAGTCTCCGGATTTGGTGGGGGAGCTGCAGCACTGCCCCTGCAGCACTGCTTGAGGCCGACGCTTTCACCTTATCTTTGTTCTTCGCCGCCTTTGTTCCAATCGGATGGGGGGATTTGGAATTTGGAATTCGGTGTGAGTGATGAAGGAGAAGAAATTGAGAGAGAAAATGTAGAACTAGATGATGAAATGGTGTGAAATGAAATGTGAGAAGGGGATATTTATATGATAGGATTAAAGGGATTTTGGTAATTTAAAAAAAAAGGATCCGTTACGAAACGACTAATAACAGATAGTGAAGGAAAAAAATAAAATTTATTATTTAAAATTTGATTTTTTCAAACCTAAAAAAATAAAAATAAATAAAATTCGGTAAAAAAACAGGCCTACTCGCACGCCCAGTTAGTGGACTCAACGTCCACTTCCTATTGGCTGCGGAAGGGAGCACGCGTTGCGAGCTGGCTCGCCAGCTTTCCCTCTACCAAGGGACGCCCGTCCTGCCCTTGTCCCATCCTGCCTTCTTTCCGTCCCGAAGGGACATCCATAAAGACCTTTGTAGATACTCTTAATTATTTGAGAATATACTAAAATAATAGAATAAATAATATAATAATTTAACGTGAGGTAAATGTTATAATTCCTGTCATTACATGTTAGGCAAACAAATATGTGAATATGGTCTTCTTCTTTTTTTTATCTTGTGTCGGTGCAGATTAATATGGGTAAAATGCGTCATTTTTTTCTACTAAAGAACAAGGAAAGAAAGAAATAAATGAGTATATAGAAAACAAAAGAGACTACTATTGATATGTCGATTCAGCATTTAGTTTTAGATGTACATGGCGTGAAGATTAAATAAATTCAAATTTAATTGTAGTAAAATGTAAAATAATTTTATTTTCTTTTTGCCATTCTTCCTCCCTTTGTATATCGGAAGTTTCGAAAGTAATTAAATCGTTTATAGTTGGAAATCATAACTGGATCGTGCCGACGTGGTTACGTTGTCGACCAAATTAATGCATATTTATTACATACCTAACAAATTCTTCTAAATATTTCTCTCTTTATCGCTCAATGTATTTTTCTTGTACATGTAGCTAGGGCTGCTTAGTCGCTCGGTTCGGTAGCGACTGATTTGTCGGTTAACCTCCCCTTTCTATTTCTAATTGATGCCGCTGTTAGGAGTCGAACATGGGTTCTAGAGAATACGCAATAAGCGTTATACCAACTTGGCTACCTACATCTTTTATTTAAATAACGAACAATGTTACATATAGTAATATTTCAATTGATTTTTTTCGATGGCTATCGGTTATAATTGATAACCAAACTTTTCTTTACACGCTAACCGAAATTGCAAATATCGGTTATCCTCGGTTATCGGTTAACCGATAATCGATCTTTTTCGGTTCGATTATCTGTTGACCGATAACCGACTAACCAAATTATCATTCCTATATGTAGTACATAATAATATAAGTATTAAGTTTTATTAGACGGAGAATATAATAATTCCAGAGCATCTACAAGAGCGTTATTTTTTTCTATAACTAGTTATTTGTTTATTCTTTATCTGAAATAAACGAATGATATAAAAGTAAGGGAATATCATGAAAATATAAGAATGAGGAGAAAAACTCAAGAGGATTATATATGTTTACATAATAGATGGAGTATCTTATTAATTTTCTTTTTTGCTCAAAATATTTGCTTCAACTTTTACTTATAAAATAAAATGCATAAATAAGAACATAACAAAACGGATTTACGCATATAATGTTACAATACATTGAATCTCTACAATGATAATGCGAGATCATAAAACGATGAACTTGAATGCAGAAGTGTACCTCTATTCGTGAAGATCGTTGCATGAAATCGTTGTGATCTTCCAAACGATCAGTTACACTCTAAGAACCGTTCTGTTTGAGAGAATACAGAATGTAGACGGTAATCTTGTTTGGGGACCATAACCGTACTTATATAATAATAAATTTCATTTATTTTCAATTTAGTCTCTCAACAAATTGAAAATTACTTTATGGTATCTATACTTTATATCCATGATTTATTTAATACTCTTTAGGCTCAATTTTAAATCTTAGTTGATCACTTTAATCGAGCCTCTTAAAGATAGCCATACACATTTAACTTGACATGTGTTAGTCCAATATTAAAAAAATTTAACATACAAATATTGATTTGTTTTATATTTATTTTTTCAAATAGGATGTTGAGTTTGAGCTCCCAAAGCCTCCAAAGTCCAAATGCCAAGTTCAGGAGCCTGGTAAGCCCATTTTACAGAAAAAAAAAAAAAAAAAAAACTCCTATTTTGCAAGTTGGAGGTCGATGTATTAATCATTATTTTTATTATTTATTCGCAAAGAATAATATAGAACGTAACAAAATGTTTTCAAATCGACTTTACTGTCATTAGTCAAGAAATACGTGAAGTAAAAATTCCATAAACTACGAACTAAGGAAGAATTTAAGGGCTTTTTTATTAATTAATTTTTTATTAATTAATTTCAAGGGCTTAAGACTATTCTGTTACAAATAGCTGTGATTCCTACGTGCAATATGGAGAAATCTTAATCTTTTAATAACTTGATTTTGGTTTAATTAATAAAATATTAGCTGAATATTCGGTAGTAACACAGCCTAAATTAGCTTCTGATTGTCGACCTAAATTACGCACATTATATATAAATTCATCATTTTATTATTACATAAATCTCATCCGATTAAGTAACTAAATCAACATTGAAAATTAATATTCAGGCTCTATATAAACACAGCTTATCATTACATTATTTACACACAAGATGGTGCAATATATTTCTGCCAAATTTCTTTTCCTGGTCATTCTATGCTTTCTCATTCCAGGTTTGAATTTTTATAATTCATACACTTTTAATTAAAATATACAAGCTTAATTAAATATTAATATTTAATTTTGCAGGTGAAAGAGGACTAATATCGTATGCTGAAGCAGAAACTTGCACTGATTCTTATGAAAATCCATTATGTGCAAAGGAAGGAATCAAAGTATGCACAAAATGTGTGGGATTTTATCCCAAGCTGACATCTATTCGATGCGACACACGGACTGTTCCTAGCAAATGTGTTTGTGCGTTCAAGTGTCCACCTACTTGAGTTCACTTCTTCCTTAGTTATTTAGATTATTGCAGCCATTGTTAGTGGATTGGTCTTTTCTATTTTAAGGTTGATTGCAGCTAATTTTCTTTTTTTGTTCAAGATGAGATTGTGGGAAACTGGCCTTCAATTGGGCAGAGCAAGCCCATCGTCATGTTTTAATATTTTAATTTAATTTCATATATTTAGGGGAAGTACACCTATTTTTGAATAAATCTTGGTTGAAACCCATGATCTATGCTTTTGTTTTATCGAGGAAAAGTGTTAGGGTTTTAGAGAGACGGCTTTTTTGTATTATCGTTCTCTCTCGGTTAGAATCCTAGACGGCGCGCTAAGGTTTTAGAGAGACGGCGTTTTCCCTTTGAGGGCAGCTTTCCTTGGCTAGCCAAGTGGAGCATTTTTTTTCGAGACGTGTATTGAGATGGACCCGGATGAGATTTCGCGATTGGTGGATGAACTCAATCTCTCTAGTGAAGTAACGGAATATGTGATTGAAGTTGAAACTACATCGGAGATGTTTATTTAAGAGAATTGTGATAATTAAACAATATTTCAAAAGTAATAAGAGATTAGATTTAAAAGATGGATAAAAGCACACAAAGCAAGGTGATTTAAATATTAATTGAAGACAAGCTTTTCCACCTAGGCAGAAGCACCCTTCAAGTCAACCCAAAACACAAACCCTAATTAGAAAATGTCTTAGCAAACCCTAATATTCTAGTACGAGTAGTCCTACGTTGTACGGTACTCTGCTCCATCATTAGAGGAAAAGCTCCAACCATGCTCCGCCGTCTTAGTGAACTCTGCAAAAATATTTATAAACAAAATGTGAAAAATGTGCAAAATCAAGACACTGAAAAATAGTTCCTTGCCACTGTCTTCGAGTTTTTCTTACGTGGAGCAGTCAGTGGAGGGGCTGATCTTGTACGGAATGTTGACGCCGCATTTGCTGGGGAGCGCGGCGGCGTTGGTGATGATGGAGGGGGTGGCGGAGCTGGCGACTGACTTGAGGCAGGAGCAGACGGCCTGGCGGTCGGCAGTGGCGGAGGCCTGGTTGTAGAGGGACTTGATCCCTTGGCAGCAGTTGACAGGCGGCAGCTCAGCTCCGCCGTACATGACGTAGTTGATGCACGGGGAGAGATCAGTCATCACGGTGGAACATGAGACGGCAGCCTGCGGCTGCGGCTGCGCCAGAGCGGCTGCAACCGTGATCACGGCTAGGAACAAGTGGATTATTGCTTTCTCCATAGGATGACTTGGTTTAGTGGAGATTAAGGAAATTGAATATTTTGAACCTTTTTTGCTGTTGTTGCAAGTGTTTGTTGAAGATGGTGTGTAAGAATCCGAGGTTTGATGATGTTTAAATAGAGGATTTTGGTGAAAATACATTTATGATTTTGGATGGATTTGTAGTTGGTAAGTAGTTGGATTTCATTCAATGTGTTTATTAATTGACTACCTATATTAAGAAAAATTCGTACAGTTTTTTTGAAAATTGCAAGTTATGTGCATGTTAATTACTGGTAATAGTATTTTAATTTTTTTATATGAAGTGAAGGGCAAAAAAATAAAAATAAAAAGGGTTATTTTTCCGTAAATTCTTGAATTTTTGGCTAATTCTGAATTTTGCATATCAAATTTAAAATTAATGTGTTAATTATTGATCTGATTTTGTAACCGACGAAGATTTTTGGCAAATATTAGTGTTGACAGAACGGGAAATTAAATGACACCGCATTATACTTATCGAAATTAAATGACACCGCATTAATATTCGTCGGATCTTCGTTTGTTGTAAAATCAGATCAAATCAATAGTTTATAATTAACACGCAAATTATAAATTCTTAAATGCAAAATCAGAATTTGCTGAAAGATCAAGAATTTACAGAAAAATAACTCAATAAAAATAATGTATATTTTGACCTATGGATAATTATTAAATGTATATACACTTTTCCCAAAGTGGTGTCATAATAAAGGTTTAGAAAAGAGTAATGTTATTCCGAAAATGTTACTATATATTTGGCCTAATTATTAACAGGTGTAATTCAGAAATTCAGAATTAGTTAGATAGAAAAATTGAGTATTATTAATAGGTGTAATTCATTACAAATTAAGTAATCTCAACAACCCTAAGATATTAGAAAGCTTTGTATGATAATAAATGGTAATGAAATAATAGCACAACATTATTTTCCAATAAAGAGATTATGATTATTGATTTGCGCGTGATTTAATTCCTACGGCCAAATTATTTGAAAATTATTATTATTATTATTATTATTATTGTATAGTGTTAAGAAAAATATTTTAATATTTGAAAATTAAAAAAGTTTGTAACATAAGACATGTATGAGAAAATTTAGATTCTTGAAGAGGGAAATATCTCATTTTATATGAACCATTGCTGCAGTAATGTAAAATTGCCAGCATTTTCTATGAGAATCTCCACAAGTGGAAACAGTGTCTATATAGATTTACACATGGTTCTACTATGAGATACACTAATTCTTTCCATCAAATAGTGTTTCTTCATCAGAAGCGAGCAGCAGCAACCACTTGTTAACCTTTTCTCCAGCAAGCCAAGCAAAAGTAACAAGCCAAAAATACACTTTAACTATGAGTTGAGGGCCTTCTTGGTGGCAAAAAGTTGTCGAAGAAAAGCGAATTTCCCTTTGGCTCGACTAGAGAACTCGATGATGGCAGCATTCTTGGTCTCCGAGGAGTTGGATTCGGGTGAAGATGGTGAGGGGGGTTTGAGCGTGAAGAGAAACTCGTGGAGCATCCGGGTGATCTCGCTAAAGCTAGGTCGCTTGTTCGGATCTTCAACCCAGCACGATTGGATTATACATGCAAGCTCAGCTGGAGTGTCGTCTGGCAGACTAGGCCTCTCTTGCTGCATTTTGAAAATCAGTACAAGTTACTCACCAATCAATCTTTTCACCAAATCAACCTAAACCATAAGATATATCGAGAAGCTAGATAGTGACACCATCACTTTCACCAGGAACTAGAGATGGATAGGCTCAAACGAACTGAACTAAACGTGCATCAGAGCTTCTTCAAGTTTTCTCATAATAAGACATTTTAAAGTAGAAGCACATCGATATCAAGCTCAGGTATAGTCGGATATCTTAAGCTCATTCACAAATTCAGATTAATCTGACATCAAGTAAAGGAGAAATATAGATAGCTTGCAAATTGCAATTATAAGAACTCTCAAATCCATTTATTATGGATAGGCATCTCATATGAAAGCAGACACTTCTATAGCAAGTGATGAAAAAGTCATATAATAAAAATTTCGCATCTTCATTAGGGGCTTTGCATTAACGACACAATCTATGAATCCAAGAATTCAATTTTTACTTACACTAGAAAAGGGAAATGACATAGCTCGACAATGACTTGGCAAAAAATGAAGGATAAAAACTGATAGATTTGCTCAATATTGAATTGGAAGAGTGTAACGTGTTTCTGCACCTTAAAAGCAGCAGCATAAGCAGCCTGCAAATTTGACATTCCCTCAAATGGCATGCGATTTGTCAGCAGCTCCCAGAGGACAATGCCAAAACTGTAAACATCGACTCTGTTATTGTAATGCTTCTTCTCCCCCTGACGAAGAGTCACAGTACTGTATAACTGCAGATTGTCGTATTTATCATTAGTTAGGCAATTCCAAAAGCAAGTTTTGGAATAACTATACTCATATAAAGCACATCTCAGTTTGTGGCATAGAAATGTGGAACAAAAGGCTAAAATAGTGAAGGCTGTATAGAGCAAGAACACAAAATATATTCTTCAATAAAAGAGAAAATGAATGTGGTCAGAAACTGTTAGATCAGAAAATGGAAACCTCAGGTGCCATCCAGCGATATGTCCCGGTTTCTGCAGTCATCATCTCAGTGACAGTTTCTTCTCTGGCAAGACCAAAATCTGTTAGCTTCACAGACTTCTGATCTGCCGTAAGCAGCAAATTGTCTGCACCATAGGGGTTAGAGTGTATTTCTTCTCAGTTAAAAAGTATAAAAAGATCCCAAATCAAGATTTATAGAATAAAGTTTTGCACACATGGTGGTCAATCTAACAATATCAATATCATGGACCAGGAAAACGAACAAAGTCATAATCTTCATGATGCTTTGGAAAAAAAATCGTAATGAATATTAAGAAGAATACTAAAAGTATGAACTTGGTGAACAGAAAACAGAGTCTACAACGATGTTAGCTAGTTACAAATTACAAAAAAAAAGAAAAAAAAATATCTAATACAGCTCAGCAGGCCATGATACCGGGTTTTAGGTCTCTATGTATAATCCCATTTGCATGTAAACAATCCATGGCT
>JAYDZE010312494.1:0-18459 GCA_034509125.1 Monilaria moniliformis | reverse complement strand
GTCTTATCTTGTTTGAAGGATGAAGGGATTGGTGGGAGCTCGAGTAATGCATCAAAGGTTGCTTTGAAGGAGAGGTTTAAGAATTTCAATGCTTGTTTTGAAGAAATCTATAGGGTTCAGACAGCTTGGAAAGTCCCAGATCCTCAGCTTCGTGAAGAGCTTAGGATATCCATTTCTGAAAAAGTGATTCCGGCTTATCGCTCATTCATGGGAAGGTTTGGGAGTCACCTCGAAAGTGGAAGGCATGCGGGAAAATACATCAAATATAATCCAGAGGATTTAGAGAATTATTTATTGGACTTATTTGAAGGAACGCCCCTTATTATCCACCATATGAGAAGAAAAAGTACATAAAACTCAGGACTCTTATAGGTATGGTTTCTGGCTTCTTCAAGAAGTAATGCAACTTTGACTTTCTGCTTGGTGTTGTTGTAACCTTCTCCATAGGTTGGATGTATAGAACACAATTTTTTTGTGAAGATATCCACATCCTTCTACATATACTGTAATAATTTGTACATTTACCTTGTCATCTGTGTGGAACTGAATATGTCATGTACTTATTTTGTGAAACCTCATTTAGAGTCGGAATAGATGATATTTGGGGCATGGCTTGATCCTTTTTGCATAAAACTACTATATTCTTAACGCTACAGGACAATGATTCTATTGAGGATTGGCTGTCTTTAGCGTGCGAATATTGATGTTCATGCTGGATTTTGGGAACTTTACTGTCAGTGAATTAGTAAGTTGTGTGTTTTTATGTTGAAGATGTAGGGAAAGTGGGGATACTGTTTAGCAACCTGTTTCATTTGCTGTTCAAACTCTCTATTTCCTTTTCTTATTTTCTTTGTGTACTAATTCCCCAAGTGTTTTTAATGTCGTTGGGCACGGGAACCAGTATATTGATTGCTCTTTGTGATAAGGATCGTTCCCTATCCCCTGCAGATTAGTATTAGTTTATTATTGTTCTTTATAGTTTATTATTGTTTTTTTATTAGTATTTGTTTCATTAAGGAGTTTTGTTATTAGTAGAGTCATAGAGATAGAATTAGAATTGGTTTAGGAATCTTTATCTATTAGAGTTTTAATTCAATTGGAGTCTGTCAGTAGTCTTACAAATAGGGCTTTGTATCCTACATTTGAAGTATCAAGAAATATAGTTTTGAGTTCAGCAAATTATTGTAGCCCCTTTTTGATGGTGTGTGCCTTTTTTGGAGGTGTGGCTTCTTAGTCTTAAGAAGAGTCATCTTTTATTTTCTGTTCATTTGTTATCTTCCTTTCTTGCTTGTTTCTTGTCAGTTTTTCCAGCAGCAACCTTCAAGTTATTATGGCCTTTGTGCGATATTGTTCGTATGCATCCATTTTATTTTATGCATTCGGTCCATCAGTCTTTCACTCCATATCATTTGTCTTGGGAAAAGGTCATGTGGAATAAGCATGTTAAGACGTTTTATGACATCAATCTACTCATTGCTTGGATGATGGATCCATAGACATAATTTCTGATTAGTTGTTTTAACTGGTGAAATAGCCATCATCATGTAATATAGTGATTCATTAGATTTGCATCATCTGCCTTTAATAAAGTGTTGAGTATGAATTCAGAAAAATAGCTGATTTGATCAATCACATTATGCCTATTATCAGTTGATGAAGTCGGTATTTTTTATGTTCAAGACATCTGTATCTGAAGATGTTAGTGGTCTCTTATATCTGTGGGAATGTGTTTCTTTCAGCAACTATAGCCGGTGTGTTGGTTTCTGTTCAAAGTGATTACATTCATCATCTCCATGTTGGTTTCTGTTCAAGAGTCTTTTTCCGAGACTCCGGAAAAAGACTCTTGAACACTAGTCAAGAATCAATTAGCATGTCCATCTCCACGATGAACAATGCATTTGATTTCCCCTTTTCTTGGGCGCAAATCAAAGAAGAAGAAATCATTATTGGCATTTCTCAAGAGAGCGATGATAAAGGTCTCCCCTATACAAATAAACAAGAAAGAAAAGCAATGATTTACCCTATTATTACTCGCGCATCAAAAGAGGTATCATCGTTAAGTCCACTCAGTTATTCACCAAACCAAGAGCAAGCGCAGTCCAACACAAGTTGAGCCAAACATTACCAATATTGTTTTGTCAGACCCTGCTATTGGCAGGCAGCGGCAGGACGCCATCGAAGAAGTCGCCAAAGTAACCACGAGGCTCGTGCACCAGTTTGGAGATGATGTCTCGTAGAGTGATGACTCCTTCGAGGTTTCCACCTTCATCCGTCACATAGATGCGATGGATCTTCATATCATCCAGCTTTACTATGATCTCCTTCAGTGTGTCATTTCTGCGGCACGTAACCATCCCACTCAGCAGCGGCGATTCCCTCTGATGCTCCTCCAAATAGCTTCTCACCGCTGTCAGGAAGTTCTTGGCAGTGATCGATCTGCATCAAAACCATACACCTCTCACTAATTAACACCTAATATTAAGTGGACTCAGTTTCCTGCTTATCTTGCTAATTGATTTTGGAAGATAATCGAGAGACAGACCTGTAGTCCTTGTAGATTCTTGGTGCAGTAAGAAGGAACTGTATGTCTCTTATGCTTATATTACCAATGGCCTTATTTCCATCGTTTCCAACCACGGGTATGCCTCCTACTCCGTTTTGTCTCATAAGTTTAAATGCCTGCAGCACAGGCTCGTCCTCGTGTACCTGCAGATACACAAACAACATACGTCATTCAGAAAATCTCTATACAAGCACAAGCCATGTTGGATATTATAATTCACATTACCTTAATCATGCTACTGGCCTTCATCAATGGAAGACCCAATTCAAACAGCTTTTTGGAACCCCAGCTTTCAAACCAGTGGAGGCCAGCACACTCTTCTAGCATGTGAATAACCGCGCTTTGAGTGATTATGTTGTCGATCTTTGCTTCCCCCAAGTCAACTACAGGAATGCTCTTCATTCTGTACTTGGATAGCAGCAAGAGCATTGTCAAAAACGAGTTGGATTTCTGCAAGGCGAGGAACGGAGCCCAACGGAAAGATCCTGATATATCCCCAACCTGGTTATCAAATGAGGACATGCATCTTAGTTTAGGAAGGAAGAAAGATCTACAGTCAAATGGTTAGGGCAGTAAGTCGAAAGAAGAGACCTTAGTATTTTTGTACAAATCAGAAGCAGTAAGTGTCTCAAAGAATTTCCCACACGTTGCTGTAGGAGAGTCCGGGTTAATACTTTTATATCTTGGAGAAGACATCCCACTAGCCGCTGCTGCTGCAACAGCAGGGCAAATGTCACCCTCCGAGGCATTCAGAGCCGATTCGAACAAAGAGCTGCCTTCCACATTTTCAGACTGCAAGACAAGTTAAATACATCTTACACGTGAGTTTCTTCTTCCTCTTTTCCGTGCTACAAGATTTACTTCACTCACACTGTAAGAAAATCAATTGCAATCTACCCATCAAAATGCTCAGAAATAACCTAATCTCATGAATTCGAGAGGCACGTACCTGATGCAAAATCCATACAACAATGCCTGCAAATTCCACAATGCCAAGGTATCTGTCAATCCAACTAGCATCTTCGGGTGCCATAACGTCCACCACCGGAGCACTAAGAACTTTGTGTCGAGCAAGTAACTTGACGGCTTCTGCCACAGTTGTGTCCGACTTTCTCTCGATATCTATACAGAAAATATGCAAAGAATGAGGTCAAAAAAATCGAACAATTAGCAGTATTGCCATCCTAATAAAAAGGAAAACCAATCCAAGAAACAATAAGCAACAGCGCTTCAAAGTTTGGAAACATGGGAGTGGAATTAATTACAGCTATCAGATAGATTGTACAAATTTCAAGGAAAAGATGTATCATATTTGCAAGAATCTCCATCAACACACCAAATATATATAACATCCACCCACAAATTACCACATACAAATCCAATCCTTCAAGGTATATAATCCAAATACTAATCTTGATCGCCTAAATCAGCATAGGGTCTAGCGCCAAACTTAAGCAAAGAAATAAAACGAATAAAAATCAAATCTTTAGTCCAACCCCCAAACAAAGACAAGAAACGATCAGAGGTTCTGGCACATTAGAAATCAATTAAGAGAGAAATTACATTCTGATGAAGGAGCAGAAGGGAAAGAAGATACAGGGATGCTCTCAAAACAAGCATTAAGCTTCTCAGTGGGGCTCAGCTGCGGCTCCATCACATCCCACAAATCCTCCACCTGCATCCCCAGCTTAGCTTCTGGGCTTCTCGGCGTTTCACCCTCTTCCACCACCATCTTTGATGTCTCTCTCTACAAAACTACACACACAGAGCTTGATCACCAACGAAGGATTGCTCACTGCTATTAACCACTAGTAAGTGACAAGAATTAAATTAGGTTGCTTGCGTGTTGAATATTTATCACTTTCTCCAGAGTTGACGCACACCGAAAACCAATCATGCTGTACAATAATAATTCAGAGTTGTATGTATTTGTATGCGAAGGATTCTTGTTCAGGTGCTGCGCGGTGCACGCTCATACCGTGGTCCGATGTTTCAGCAATTGATCTGGATCGTCACCGAGGGGTTGACGGGTGTGACACGTGGCGGTCAAAGATGGAGACGGCTGAAGCGGGTGCTGTTTAATCTTATCCATTGAACCCCTAGTTTGAAGCCTTACACTTATCCGGATTTCCATTAGAGCCACTTGTAATTATTTAATTAATTAACTCTACCTTTTTTCCTTTTTTGGTCTATATGTATCATGAGTAAGGTAACAGACATTTAAACAATAAATATCAAGAGCCATCCAAATATAACGTTTGATTGAACTGAAAATTGTCATAAGACTCCATATTGTAACAGTAAATCTACATACGCCACCCCATTCCTCTTCTTCTTTCCGCCCAGAAGGTTTTGGTGATCGCATCTTCCTCATTATCTAAGCAACGCCCCATCATTGTTCACAGCCGAGTAAAGCTGCACCTGATATCGGGATCACAATCGCCACTCCCGGATTAACAGATTCGGAGTTTACAAAAGGAAAACTCCTTAACAAGATATGTGAAATCTAAAGTCGTCCATAATAACGTCTCATTTTCAGTTTCACAATTCTATTTTTCAACTAGCGTGGTAGTATTCTTATTTTCAGTCACATCATCTCCAATACAACCTCCAAATTTCAATGACAAATTCAGTCACAATCCTATTTTTTTTATTTTATATATATTTTTTTCAATTATATAAATTTATTTGAATTACAATATTTGTAAAAATGAGAATAAAAAAAGAGAAGTGCGAAAATTACTTAATAAAAATAGAAAATTTACATTAATTAAAAAAACAAAAAATACATAATTTAAAAAATCCTGAATTACTAAATAAAAAAACTACACTTCACATAATAAAAAAAATAATCCTAAAATCCTAGTTGTTTTGCATATGCTCGAGCATCACATCATGGTGTTGTCTTTTGGATTCATGCCACATAGAAATATCTTTCTCAAACTCTTTTGAATATTGCTTGAGCTACAATATGTGGCTGAGTGAAAACAAGCCATAATTTGTGTTGGGAATCTGAGGCAGGTCTGCGAGTGCATTTGTTTTCCCCTTTGTCTTCTTTTTTGTTATCTTCTGATCCATGGGACGGTCTCATGCGCCGGTTGTGTGCCATAGCTCACCTCCATCGCAACATTCAAATCGAACCATTTGGATTTGTCGCTGGTTGAGTATTGGTTGGTGGCGGAAAGCTTCGAGCTTTTAGGGCCGCTAGTGAAGAATCGCTAGCAAACTTCAGATGTTTTAGAACAATAAAGTACACTTCCTCATACTTCAATTGTTTGCCTTCTTCTTTGTAGAAGGCGTCATTCGCGGATAATAAGATCTTCCGCACTATGACCGCTCGGCTACGCCTTTTCCAGATTGTTGATAAAACTGGCATAGGAGACGTCCGTCTGCACTCGGCCCCAGTGTTTGCGCAGATGCTCGCAATCGTGAGAGAGCACCCATTCCAACTTCAGACTGTTTTATTGTGGGGCTACCAATACAATGACGTATGATAAGAATGATCTACTTGAATCTTTTGAGTCATTGTGCACTCATGTTCAAACTGCAAGTGGGGAATTAGCCCATGCTTAAGGAGCCAGAACTATAGAATTTTTCAAAAACTTAAGGATATCAAACTATTTCTATATTTCGTCTTTATCCCATAAATTGATGTACATTAGTCATGTCACAAGCGAACTCAATTGCACTATGCTGATGCATCCTAACTTTTGTTCATTGCAGGATATCGGGACATGAGAGATTATAGGGCGTGGTACAAACAATCTTTTAAACCAAATAATACTCAAGTCAATTCTATTTTCTCTTTAGTGCATTTCGAATTTTGGAGTCCCGCACCGATTGTAGGAGGTCAGTGTATTAGATACTTTCCGTTATTTGTTGATGAGCGCACCAGGATGATGTGAGTGTATTTTTTAAAACACAAATCTTACGTTTTTGAAATATTTATTCATTTCTATACTATGATTCAAACTCAATTACATAAAAATATCCATGTCCTTCAATCAGACAATGGGGAAGTTTGTCAATTCATCTGTGAAAAACTTTTGCCAACAAAAAGATCAAGTTCATCAAACCACTTGTTTCCATACCCCAGAACAAATAGTGTCGCTGAAAGAAAAAATTGAATCCTCCATGAAATAACCTGAGCCATAATGATTGAATCCAAATTACTAAAATATTTTTGGCTTAAAGCCATAGCCACTTATGTTTGTCCTATCAACCATCTTCATGCAAAAACCTTCAACCTTAAAACACCACTCCAAAAGATTTCCACCCTTGCCAATATACCCCCACCCTTACCCTGCAACCTCGTATGAGAATGAAAGTAAGATCAGCCCACTAAGCTGGTTGTCAATGGCGAATTCGAGTCTGGAAGTGGATCCAACAGAAAAAATTAACATTGTTGCTAAGTCAATCTCAGAAACTCAAGTAAAGTCCACGGAGGCTGAAACTTGGTCCCTATATCTCCTCAACCACTAATATTTGAGGTAAGAGATTCTGAGCCTATTGATATTGTTTTTGAGCCTAAGTATCCTGACATTGTCAATCCAGATATTGAAAAACATGATGAAAATACGATAGATGGAGATAATGGACACCATGTGCTAACCGGGATATCCCACCCATACTCAAGTTCAAATATTAGAGGGGTGCTACAAAAGCTGAAATGGACACGTTGGTCTAACATTATACTTGGAAAAAGTGTCAGTTGCTGGACGGAAAAAGACATGTAGGATGCAGATAGGTCTTTACAATCAAACGGAGACCAGATGGGTCCATCAAAATGTATAAGGCGCGGTTGGTGGCTAAAGGATACACTCAAACTTATGGTGTGATTTACTCAACTTTTTCACCAATTGATAGGATAAACATTGTTCGAGTCTTACTCTCTATTGCATCTAATAAAGAATGCCACTTCATCAGTTTGACATTACCAACACCTTTTCCATGGGTTGCTGTGAAAGGACAAAGTTGGCAGAACATGGAAGATATTAGCGTCTGGTGGAAAAATTAATCTACCTTTCTTATACCAGACCTGATATCATTTATGCAGTCGTAGTTAGTCAATTCATGCACCAACCTCAAACAGATTACTTAGAAGCTGCATTAAAGATTGTGAGATATCTGAATAAGACATTTGACCATGGACTTCTGTTTGAGAAGATTTAACATTTAGAGATATATGGCTACATATATACAAATTGGGCGCAATTCAATGGACATGATGTCAACATTAGGTTATTTTAACCTTTCCCAAAATTAGAAGATTCAAATTTGGACAATAGTATAGCATATCTTTCCTTGTATACTTTAATTTCAACCCTATAGAAGGGTGGCTGTAATCATTCAAAAAATCAAGCGTTTCAAATACAATTCAATCCCTCAATCCATTTCTCTACAATCATGTTCGATCCATGTTTTAACATTAACCAGTCACACATTTCCAATTTTACATTGAGTCAACTCCAGGTAGTGACGAGTGCTGTTCCAATAGAGTGAAGAGGCAGTTGTGCCGTGGCGACAGCTACTTGACGTGGCCGCCGTGGATAAGGACCACCTTCTTCGTCAAGGCACTGTACCCCTGGGGCCGTTGACTGGTTGCTCACTGACCCTGGAGTTCCACCAGCACAAGCTATAAGCAAGAAAGTTATAGACTTACCCGGAATCAAGGACATCCTGTGGCCAGATTCCCTTCGATCCCCCACCATCAAGACTACCTGATCAACAAGAAGATGAATAAGTAAATAGACAGCACAAATCCAAGTGCCAATTCCAATTAGTATTACTCTACTTCCCTTTTAATCAAAATCCTAAGGTATTTAAGATTTGCAGCTACCAGCATTTAATCAGTTTGCACTGTTGCAAATAATTTCTCTAGCTGTAATTACCATATACATATGCTTGTACATCTTGTTTATGTCTAGAGCTTATGGGGATAAGTTAATAGGAGTTGAATGCGACTGCTGAGTAGAACTGAACGACTTGACCCTCTCAAGAAGCAACCGAGCATCAGAAGCAGGACAGCCCTGGTCCATCTCCATGGCAATTGGAACGGGAGACGCTTCACTCATCTCTACAAGCATTGTTCCCTGATAAACGAAATCCCAAAGGAAGGAATTTTAGATTCAAGTACGAAAAAAATGGTATTCAAGAAAGAGAGTCTTAAAGATACCATATTGTCAAAAGGAAAGGAAGAGACATAATCAGAATCCTACCTCAAAATTAGCTAGAAATACTTGAAACTTTTTTACTGCCTCCTTGATACGCTGGCTTTTCGGACATGTAGCTGCACTTGTAACCTCTTGAGTAGAATAACCGATTGCATTTCGTACAACCTAAAAGGGAATCAATTAGGCACATATAACCATCTAAGAGGACTATCATCAATGAATTACTCACGTTGTGATCGATGAGGATCTCAGAGATAAGACTGCCATCATCGATATAAACTCGAAGTTCATAGGTTATCCTTTCTTTGAATTGGAATCCCTTTACACCAGTGATAAAACACTGCAATGGTAGCACGTGATATACTTAATGCAGCATACCAAAAAGAAGAGAAGCTCTTAAATAATGCAGATAAAATTGGTAGTCCATCAATGATAATACCTTTATTTTTCCTCGAACAACAGAAGTTTCATTATCATGTGCCGCACACTTTGCTGATAAACTAGCCAAGTATGTAAAAGGGGTTTCTTTATCTCTAGAAAGTATAAAATGGTGTTCCAGAACATCCACCATAGATATATCGTCAACATCCCTACTGACAGGTACATTAATATCCTCCCCAGGCATATAATTGGCAGGGGTGCCTGGGAATTGACATGATAGAGCAAGTTAAGACATTTCATAAGAAGCTGAGTATTACATGAGTCATACAACTATTAATATATATACATTAGTTCAATATACCTTGCCCAGTCCCCCCTAAAGGTGTCATACCTTCTGTTGAGGGTTCACTAATATGCTGAGCAGTGGTGACAGATTGTACACGCTGCATTGCAGGCACGGTACAAGGCTGAGGATTACTTCTATACACGGGAACTTCAACGTCTTGTCTGCGCCTGTCAGGGCCTGTGAAATCATACAAAAGAAAAAGGAAATCTTCTGAGCATTGAGAGATAGCTAGCTACAAGCAAAAGATGTTGGGTTTTCTAATATAGACGAACCTTGTCTCAAATGGGTTATTATAGGAGTGCCGGTATGCCCTTGAATTTCATCTTGTTCGGGTGGCCAGGGTGCATGTGAAGTGTTGGGCACAATATTATTTCTAGTAATTGGAGTAGCAAAGTCTTGTCTGTGCATATCATTGGCAGGTACACTAGCTGCAGATCCTTTACAGTTGGTGAAGGACAAATAAGTAGACAAAACTATGAGAACCACAACCTCGATCTGAGTTTGCAAATCTATTCAATATGTCAAACCTTGCCTACTTGATTGCAGGGGAATTACTTCCGTTGGGCGGCTATTATCTACATGCCCTGGAACTGCATCATTACTAGGTGGCCATGCAGCAAGTGTTGCCCTGGATGTCAGAGGAGGAACCTCTCCTGTCCTATTTCTGCATTGATTAAATACGACTCACATCCCAGTCATGAAGAGTTATCCAAAATAACACAAAACTTCTGAATTTTTTACAGATTTTAATGGGCATTAGAGTGGCAAAGTTATTGACCAATCTTACCCTTAATTCCTAAATTTTCAAACAATGGTAATGTGATGCAACATTCCTCTGTAAACAACAGTACTTGCTGTTATGTAATAGACAATAAAAATTACTTCAATTCATTCAGCCGACCCACTTCTATTAGTATCTCTTATTTTAGGTATGTAACACAGAGAAAGGCCAAGAATAGCTAAAATGAGATATGGAAAGGGGCAAAATACAGCTGATGCTCATCAATGTAGGAACTTAAATTTCTCCAACTCCAGTTGCAGAAATGCTTATCAGAAGCAGCAACCAGCATGTGAATAAAAGCATCAGCCACAAAGATTTAATTGCCTATATACATCTCCTCCTACTCTAGCAAATAGTAGATGTTTATTAGCAAGAAAAGAAAGATTATCTAGTCAAACTAAATGGTTAACTTTCATGTACATAATATCATTCAATTGAGTTAACTGCAACAAGATAGTCAATTTTTAAGCACTTCTCAGTACCTTCTTCCCCGCGGTGGCTTATTTACTTCTTCAACAAGCCTCTGTCGTGCAGCTTCCAAGTCATCTACGGCTCCTCCTAACACTTCAATAACTTCAGGGACTAGCATCAAGAGCCCATGCCTAACATGCACATTACAAACAGCTACCTGCATAACTTTTCATAATTTAATCAATTGATACAACCTCCTATTAATCTAATCATGAAACACAAATAGTCAAATATGCGCTAGATAAAATGAAGACCTTCAATCCTGCCGGCCCCAAAACTTGAAGATCTTTGATGGGTCGATATTCCATGCCAAACACACGTTGGATTCCATCTGTCATGGACAGCTTGAGGCACCTCTTGATTCCTGGAGCAGCGTTTTGGTACCTCCCACGAAGAGGGCTGCTTATATTTACTACTTCATCCACCTACATAAACATGCAATTAGCCCTAATAATGTTTAAAACCTCAGTATCTATCATTTTTGCATTTTCTTATATAATGTAGGCATCACTGATTTCTACAATAAGTCCCCCAGCAAACATTTTTCTCGCTCTGAATGCCACTTTTAAACATTTTATTAGAATACCTCTTGATTCTCTTAGATATAAGAAAAATCGTGTAGAATTTGCAGCATACAGAAATAGAGCTAGTTTTTCACCTGAAGAACAAAAGCCCCCTTGAGATCAACCAAATGCAAGGTGTGCACATTCGGCGGAAGCACACCCGCCCCGCAGAAATTCATGTCCGACCACAAGAAGTGCTGGAAGCAAAGCTTCGCCTTCGCTGAATCGTCCATTCTCTGAAACCCCTGCGCGGATGCCTGCAAACCTTGCAAACACGAGTCCAACCATTCTCTCCTAAGTCTGAGCCCTAGTCTCTCCAAAACCCCATGCACCGGAGATCTCGACACTTGGAAATAACCATTATCACCATTCATAGTTTCTGGGAAGGCAGTGTCAGTGGGGTCGCCGCCGACGGAAATATCTTCTGGATCTCCGTCGGACATATCAAGATGAATTGGCTCAAGTTGACTGTTTCCTTGTGTGTGAGTGGTGGTGTGGGGTGCGGTGGCGGAATTATTGCTGCTGGGTGTACGGTTTGCGTTGCTCAATGTAACTGTTTGGAAGTCGGTATCGATATCATCTAGGATGAGGTCGCCTTCATCGTGTAACCAGTGATGTTGAGGCGGAGGAGGTGGGAGGTGGCGATCATCGTCCTCTTCGTCGGAGGAGGAGACTACACGGAGGCGCCTTCTATTCATTTTTCACTTTCCCGCCAAAATTGCTTTCTTTTGGGCTAAATATTGAGCCACATATTCTGGGTTTCATTGGCAAATTTAGGCCCGGCCCAATTTTGGTCCATATATTATATCTTCTGAAAACGACAAGTTACATACGTCTATTCAATTTTTTATCCATCTCTTGTGTTGGAAGTTGGAACAACGGAAAAGTTGATATACTACTTTTAAAGAGAGATAGAGAGAAAAAGTGATTGGAGAGAGAAAAAGGAGTTGATAAGAGAGAGAAAGAAAAAGTGGTTGGAGAGATAAAAAGTGATAGGTCATAATGGTATAAGTTGTAAATAAATTGATGTTTAGAAGTATTGTATTATAAGAAAGTTGGTGGACGGAGGGAGTATGAAGTATGTGATGGTGCATATTTGCATTTTACGGCAAGAAAAAAGGTAGCGGCAGAGGAGGAAGCGGAAGAGGCCCTCTACAAAAGCGAGGATGATGAGTGGTGGTTTTGATGATAGCAATGGTAATAGCAATAAGAAGTGTGGAAGATGCAATTGGTACTGATCTCAATCCTTGCACACTGCCTCAATGCCACTGGACCCAATGGCAAGTACTGTATCTGCTTGGGTTGATCCTCTCTCTCTCTCTCTCTCTCTCTCTCCCTCCCTCTCCCTAGGGCGTCATCTGCAAAACTGCAACTCCGGTTTGAATAAGTCTTGCAGCAAATCATCCTCTTTTTTGAAGTTTATGTCTCAACTGTCTTACAGATTCTGGAAAATTGGTAGAATTTGAATCTAGTCATTTCATATATAGAGCACTAGAACAGAAAGCGAATATGCCAGAAGATTATATCAGAACTAGTTTAATTATGACTTAAAATATTAGAATGCCACAATGGTTTACAAATCGTGCATTTACCTAGCTTCTATATTTTTTCAGGCAATCAATTGAAATAATGTATAACAACAAATATAGGTATTTCACTGAAGAGAATCAGTTTGATACTTGGTTAAGTTATTCTCCTTGGATCTGGATATACCAGCATCGAACACCCTTTGTAAAACATCCAGTCTGTCTGCGATTAGAGATTGTTCCGCTTCCTCGAGTTGGGCGTTCTCGTTTTCCATGATGAGCTCGAGATCTTCAAAATGCTTCACCTTGTCCTGTAGTTTCTTGAGCTGCATTTTAAACAACAAACATGTAAAATAGTGCTTACCAGGTTTCACAAGTTGATTGACAAAACAAATTTTTCTCATTCTTGAGAACCCGAGTCTCTCAGTTATGAGTTTTGAAGTTAAAGGTTTTCATTAAGCATCCACACACAGACACAATGACACATGTATTCTGAATTTTGTAGACTTGTGCCATATATAGACTTCGTGATTTATCACGACATTGAGGGACTCTTAAATTATTATTATCTGAATAATCTCAGGAATAAGAAAAGACCTGTGTTTCAATCATAGTAGCCACCAAGTTTCCAATCTTTCTCTCCTCGTTATCAGCCAGCAGCTTAGCATTTGCAGCAGCTACACCAAGTGCTGTTGCAGTTGCAGCACGTGTTCTCAAATTTAGAGGTATTATATTCTTCACAGATGATATCCCCACAGTTTCTGTGAAAATTTGTAATATATTTGGTATATCAAGAACAGAATAAATAAACACGATGAAACCATATCCAGAAGTTCATATGAACAGAGGTAATACAGATAAGAAAGAGCATAATTAGAATCATTGATGAACAAGGAGTAAATAGAACTTAACTTTTTATACCTGACTGATTAGGGCTTTTATCTTCTTCTGCATTATCAGCATCAGCATCAGCATCTCTGATGAGCAGAAACAAGTTTGTTCTAACTTTATTATTCAATACATCATCTCAAGATGCAAGGTCCAACAGAAAATTAGATGGGTACCTCTCAGGATTACTGGCTTCAGGAGAGGCTTTTGGGTCAAAATAATTACCATCCTCGTCATCAAATAACTCTCTTGAACACTGGTTCTCGTAGCAAAGAGAAGTAACAGCAGCATCAGCTGCAGGAGCTGTGATATGTGGACCCAACATTGTGGAAATGCGAGTTACCTGGTAGACTAGATGTCAAAATCCAACAGAGCTATGAATAACAAAAAACTTGATAATAGCCCAGATAAGATTGAATCAGATCATAACAAGCACATATCTAGTGACTTATTATGACTCCCAATCTCCATTGATGTACAAGATATGCAGGTTGAAATAATATAAGAAAGCCACTGAATAGAGAATAATAATTGAGTTAACTAATAGATAAGAACATTTTCAGGCAATGATGCAGGGAGCCCAGGAAAGCTTAGATGCAAACAATCCAAGTGGACCCACGGTATGATTCACATAAACGAAAAGATCATGCAGTAACACAAATACATACAGACACACACACATGTCACGACTTCTAATGGTTGTCATATCCGCACTCTGGATGTCAAATTTGTCATTTGGAGACCTCAAACGAATTGCAAGGAAATGTTACATTCATAGAAAGATAGTGACTGAATTTTGGGGATGAGTATTGGACAGATATGTTGCCTATGCATCAAAGTCAAATTAGCCAAGAAAACTACATAGCCATTAAATTCTTCAAAAAGATTAACTGCATTATCATCATTGTCAAGAATTATTATTACATTTTTCAGAATGGTTGATATGAAAAACTCAAAGTCAAAGCAGCAAAACCAAACAACAAATACGGATTTCCAGTAGAAATTAAGTACCTGTTTCATCATATAATTTCCAGCATCAGACGTTGGTCCAGTGCAAACTCTTTTCAATGGAGGACCTTCGCACTTGGCATCTCCGTTCCGCTGATCCTTATTCTGAACCTCAGAGCTTGGTTCCTCAGCCTTCACAGATTCTAGTGATTCATTAGAAGCTACCTCTGCTTGTTTGCTATTGCTGACATCACCAATTACATCCAAAAAGCCACCCTTTCTAAGACCAGACCCCAACATAAGATCACCAAATGGCAGCTGCATAAGTTTTGAGATGCATTCCAGTTTACTTTTCGTCTGAACATTCTTAGAAACAAGATCCCAGTCATCTCCGTGCTTTAAAACAGATTCTAAAAGAAGTAGAGTTTCCGCCTCTGTCCAGTCAACTGCCTGATCCAGAGTATCTTTTAACTTGAAATCATCTGCCGAATTTTCCTTCTCATAATTTCCACTGTTGTAGCATTTTTCACAAAGAATAAAACTTGCTTCCTGATACATGCAAAACAGAGCCAAGAAAATGGTGATTTTGAAGAAGTGCAAATCACCACATATTACCATGTATTTCTCTTTTAGGGGTTTCTTCAGCACTAAAGACGCAAAATAACACTACCACCTATCTTCAACAGATAGCTACATATTAACACTAAGCAATTGTTATTTTCTAGAATCATAGTATAAGGTGCACTTTTTCCTGGTATGTTTGTCTCAAGAACTATTAATCAACTTACCACTCGATTTAAGAAGTTAAATGGACATAAGAAGTTAAATGGATGCAACTTTGGGGGGAAAACAAATATGTACATGTGTGTGTGTGTCAAAGTGTGATGCTGTAGAATAAAAAGATGCAATTCAACACACAAAAGAAAACTTTAATAAGCAAGAAAATACATCCTATTTATCAAGACAAGAAGAATCATCAACCTCTTGAAAATGACCTTAAGGAGCATTTAAATAACAATTGAAGTCAAGTATAGGATTCAGAATATTATAGGTTGTAAAGAAAGGTGGGGAAAGGTTGATATGAGGTAGTTTGGGCCATGGCTATCCAAATTGTTCTTCACACCCATAATTTTTTTTAAAAAAGATTGAATCTGAGAATTTCCAAATCACACCATAAATCTAGAGGATTTCCAACTTATACATAATCATTATGAGGAAACAAATGAGACATTATCTTATTATAAATTGGAAAGAACAAAAAAATGGGAAAGTGGAGTGGTGATTGGTAGAAGGATTGATAGGAGGCATACAGGAGAACTTCATTCAGCCAGTTGAAGAGACAAGGTAATGCTTTGGCTTTAGTATTAAGAAATTAGCATAACTCAGTTGCAAGTACTCACAATCATCACAAACAATTAGTTACAAGAGGATTCTTGTCTGTTTCTTAAAAAAATCAAATTAAAGTACCTATAGCACAATTCAATTTTGAGTAAGAGTTCAAGGTAACAATTCTTTGTCATGGATAGCATATTTCACAGCAAGGCGTGCAAAGTTTCTCTTAAAATGATGTTTCTACATGCATAAAAATGAAGAAGAAAATATTGCAGGTAGCATGAATCCCTTGTAACAAGAATATAAGATAACTATTAAAGACAAGAGTGTTAAAGCAAATCTTCCTCCATTGTAACTACAGGTGGCCATCTCTTATGGTTCCCTTTCATAACATTTTTTGCTTGGCATTATGTTGCTACAAAGATAGTTCTTATGGTATATATGCAACCATTTATTGACATAGGTTCATAGCCTCTTCATTGACATGACTAGTCACACTACAAAATTTATAATGACCCCTGTACCACCATAGTCAAAGTCACTTTCCAGTTCATGCCTTCCCTCGGTATTCACTTTGTATATACCACACAAAGAACAAATTATTTGCGTCTCAATTCGCGCAGATCATGTTATCAAACTAAACAATTAAAATTTGAAGACAACCACGAAAAGAAGATCATTAACAATCAAATGCATATATCAAACCCGAATTGGAAAGGTGGGGGGCATATCTACGTTACCTTCGTATACGCATACTGCGCAGAATCACAATTTTCTTTACAACTCCCACACACAACAAAATTCTTCTTCCTCTCCTGCTGCAACATCAACTCCCCATAAACATCAGAATAAGAGGCCAACGGCGGCCACTTAAAGCCACTTTCTCCCACCTCCCCAACAACCCCGCCACCATCCACTGCCACGGAAGGAGGTGGGGGCGGTGGCACTATCGGTTTCATCGAATTCGGTGCTGCCACCACTCTCACCCCATGAGGGGCACCTTCTTCAACCTTCAGCCGGCCCTTCCAATCCTCCTCCTCCTCCTCCTCCTTAACCCCAAAGGACGCCGTCCCAGCGCCCCCCTCACGACTATTTCCCTCATCATTACCAGAAATGTTGAAATTAATGAGACCCCATTTCTCCAAAAACGTAAAAACTTTGCGGAGAACGCTAATGTCGCCGACTAGCGACTTCCGGACCTCGGTGAAATTGAGCTTTCTGGAAGGGTCCTCTCTGTATTTGGTGATGATGAAATCCCTGTACTCTTTATAGATTCTAGGCGTTCTGGTGATTGAGCTGCCGTCGAAGAATTCACGCAGCGAAAACCTCTCGACTTCGTGAATGTTAATCCAAGAGAACCAACCTTTTTTCGAGAAATCACCCAATACGAAAACAAAAAAACAGAATCCGGTATTAGGGCAGGATGACCTGCGAATTTGCACTCATATGTGCTATATCTATAAAGAGACGTTGAATGTATGGATACTTACTGGAGTAGCTGGGAATGGTGTAGAGCTCCAAGTCCGGAATGGTTCTTTCCATGGCGGATGCCTGACTGAATTTTGGGGGTTAAGTTTAATTGAGTTCACAATCAAATGTCGAATTTCCCTTAAAATAAAGTGGGCTGGGGGCAGGGTATGCGTATTATTTATTGATTAAAATAAAATTTTATTAAAAACAAATTTAAAATTATTTTTGATTTTTATTTGAATGAGTTTGGTTTTTAGTTCGCATCTAATTTGGTTTTGAGTTCGCATCTAATTTGTTTTACATAGAATTTATGATTTTTAATTTCCATTTCAAAATAATTTGTAGTATAGTCTTTCCCTTGTATATAGGCGTGAATAAAATACCTTAAATCTAAATATTCGAATTGAACAAAATCGAAAGAATTTGGAGCGGTGGATTGCAAGGTTGTGGTCGGCTTGGAATTTTCTATGAGACCTAAAACAGTGGCGGATGCACAGAGAGAGGGGGCAGCCGATCCCCCGACAAACAATTTCCCCTTAGGGTCGGCTTGAAATTAAACAGTTGGACCGAATTCTTGGAAGGCCCAAGCAAGCCCAGTGCCAACTTCTACTAAACCGAGCCAAACTAAAAGGTATGTTGCTCAATGCTTAGATTCATTACCCAAAACAAGAGGAGAAACCCCATGCAGGACCGCATCTCTAGTCTCTCTATGGCCTCTGTGGCTCTACAAAGGAGAAACCCTCTGGTTCGTTGCTCGGATTCAGAACCCAAAAGGTATTTGATATGCCCCCCGTCTCAACTCTCATAATTCTGCCAAATCGTCGATTGCTGAATTGAATTTGAGAGAGCTATCGCGATTTTGGTGTTGATATAGAAAATTTTGGTGTTCATTTTTGCGACTCGAGAGCTATCGAATTTGAGTTGTCTTAAAGGAATGATGCTAAGGCCCCGTTTGGTAGGGTAGACGAGATAGATAAGGTAAGATGGGCTTTAAGATTAAAATTTACTGTTGAGACA
>JAYDZE010312383.1:0-18459 GCA_034509125.1 Monilaria moniliformis | reverse complement strand
GAAAAATTCGGTAAGGTAACGGTATGATATTTACTCATACCGGCATTTACGGTACGGTATACGGTATGACAGTTTCGGTACGGTATACCGTACCGACCCACCCTACTCTATTCAACGTATGAAGTTTATTTTTTATTATTTCTCTCTCGTAGGAAGTTCTTTTTTTTTTTTCTTTCTATCCCATGACACACTGTCTCTCTTTAAACTTCTTTGTTTTCGACAAGCACCCATTTCAATTTCAATTCTACATCTCACATTTCTCCTATGGCTGATGACCACGCAGTCACGCTCTACAGCAGCGCCACCATCACCGACACCAAGAAGAATGCCTTCTCGCTCAAAGTGGGCATGGCGCAGATGCTCCGCGACGGCGCCGTCGTCGAGGTCACCACCGTAGTTCATGTTAAGAATTGCGACTCCTATCTTTATGTGAGGAGCATACCTATAATAGAGGACAATAATGGCATTAGGTTTGCGCCGTTATGCTTGAGTTACAGAGGAATGGATGAGGATCTGGTAGAGGCAAATCTTGATGAGGAGACTGAGAATTGGCCGAATGTGGATGATTTTCGATGGTTGAGGGCACTGCAATCTCCAAATTTGTAAGTTTTGCCAAAAGATGATCGTGTAGGGATGGTGAATATTTCTTAATGCTAAAAATATCGATTACACATAAAAAAAATCAATATTTTGAGAAAAAGAGTTCTTTATTTATCTCGATTTCTCTACATTTTGGTGGATATTGTGTGGATGAGAGTTTGGTGTTTTAGTCACTCCCATTTTTGTCCAAAAGAGGCAATTATGTGTCAATTTAATTTTATTCACAAATCAGTCTTCAATCTTGTGAGAAAAGATGAAGCTTGAATTTTTATGTCAAGGCCACTTCTGCTACTTATGCTAGATATTCATATTCGTACTACACTTACATAGTCATTATTAGTTGACTGCTTATTGATTTTATTTGGCCCAACATTCATATATAATTTTAACAAGTATAAAACTAAAAGTGCACTCCAAATGAACCTGATTGTAATACTTCAATTACAAGTCAATTGGAGTATCACAACCAACAATCTTTATTTAACTTCTGTTTTGGAAAATGAGTTTCTCTCTTCTTAATTCACCCATCAATTTAAATTGAATGTGGTTGCTGCAAAAAAAATTATTTCTAATTTTAGATTGGGTACTGTAAAATATGGGGGAAAGACGAGGTAAATTAAATAAGAACATAATATAAAAGGGAAAGCTTTTAAAAATATTAGGTTGGGTACTGCATATGATATTTTGTTTTAATTTGGACACCTGATTTGTGATTAAATATCCCTGGATTTTAGACTCTGGGTACCTGTTAAGGTATTTAGGTAAACTTCTGGTACATGATTTGCGATTATTGATTCCCTATATTTTATATTTTGAGTATCTGCCATGATATTTAGGCAAATTTTAGATACTTGATTTGTGATTATTGATTCCAGATTTGAAAAAATAATTATAAAATAATGTCGTCCTAAAGCAAATGACTATGGAGTATGTTATTTATTTATTTATATATATATATACTTTGGCAAGAAGTATAATTTGAAGTTCATAGCCCATCATTAACTTGCTTTTAGATGTACACAAAAGTTCATTGAATTTGCCTATTATTTATAGAAAAATTAAAATTCATTCAAAAATAAATTACAATTCAGTTATTTTAATTTAACCTTCTAAGCCAACATACTTTTTTTGTGCACAAATTTATGTAGAAGGATTTAATGGGTCAAGTATTTGGATCCAAATCTATATATAAATTAGTCTTACACTGGACTTTATTTATTTATTTATTTAAATGCGGTGAGTTAATCCATTCGCACCTAAGGTAACACTTTTTCTTATTTACTTAACAGTGAACTCATTCACGACCATAATGAAATCTTTAATATTTTAAAAATACTTATATTATAAATATGAGTGAGTATTATATGAAATCAAAGCGACAATAAATAGAGTATAAGTGGAGTGACCATCTTAGATAACGTAAATGTAAAATCTAGTAGTCCATAAACAAAAGTCAATAAATACAACAATGAAAAATATTCTTCTTGCTGGAAAAAAAGGAATTATTTTTGGTAAATTATTAAATGCAAAATATCTTATTGTAGAATGCAAGTAATCTGTTATATAGATAGTAAAAAGAATTAAATACAAAAACATATTTTCTTAAATATACGGAGTAATTATTTGTAATCAAGTGAAGTAGAGCAAAGAAGAGAGAATAAAAAGATGAATTTAATTATATATTTGAAAAGAGAAAGATGATAAAAAATAGGCTGCATATATTGAGTTGGAAATAAATTGCATGTATGTTAGCCATGAAAAAGTGAATTTGGAAATAAACAGTTACACCCTTAAAAAATTTATAAACATCTTTAGAAGAAAAATAAATTAAAAAGTGAAAAAAATCTAAAATGATATAAATCTCATTATCAGGAATTACAAATATGTATTTTCATAATCAAAAACCACAAATGTGCAACTTCCGATCTTTATTAACTAAATTTGAAGTTGACTCTACTTCATAAGAAATAAAATAATCATGTTACGAAAATCGTTCCCCGCAAGAAAGCCGCGGGCGTTATAATTAGTTGTATGCATCAACTCTTTAAATCACATAATGAAGTAGGAATTTTCAAACTCCACTTCACCTATTTATTCAATTTCGGAAAACAGGAATAAATAAAAACTCCCCCCGAAAAAGAAAAATACGTAAAGTTTAGGAAAGCAACCAATAATACACTGTATAATTCTTTATGCTTTTATGTAGCTCATTTTTTCACCGCCATTCATCGCGGGCTTTCACAAAATCATAATTGCTGCTTTTGCTTTCTTGGTCACTCATAAATCTAGGGTTCTTGCTCCATTACACTGCAAGATTCGTGCTTTATTACTCAAATCACTGTTAACAGCAATTCCGATTGCACCCCATTTAGATTATTTGCTTCATTTAGATTTATTTGCCGGTTTCTTCGCATATATATTTGAATTGAGTAATGCGTGTGCTTTTATTTTTTCTGTTCTGACAGTAGTATTAGCTATAGTTTGAAGTGTGCTTCTTTCCATGCTTGATTTTTTATTTTTATTTTTTTGTTTTTAATTTAGTTATTTGCTGATATTTTTGTGGGTTTTGAATGAGGGGCAAGATTTTGCTATGTGGTGAGAAATGAGGGATGGAGTGACTGAGAGATGGGGTGTGCTTTCGGTAAAGAAATTTCTGAGTCTGGTTCATCCGGTGGGAATGTTGTAGTGGAGAGGAGGGGAGAGAAGGGAAGAGAGAGAGAGTTTTCAGTGACAGCTGAGAGTGGGGAGAAACTAGTAGAGAGTTCGGTGAGTAAGCCAAATGGTGTTGAAGTTCAGAATGGTGGGGTTAAGAAGGACGATTTGAAAGATGGGATTGTGAGGCAATCGAGAAACGAAAAGAGGAGGTCGAGGCCAAATCCTAGGTTAAGTAATCCCCCTAAGAATGTTCATGGTGAGCAAGTGGCTGCTGGATGGCCTTCTTGGCTCGTGGCAGTTGCCGGTGAGGCTCTCAGCGGGTGGATCCCCCGTCGGGCTGATACATTCGAGAAGCTCGATAAGGCAAGCTGATTTTCACTTCTAGTCATGTTTCATAATGTTTATCTAGTTTAATGGAATGTTTTCTGCGTTTTTGTTTTGTGATTTTGTGTGTTTCTGTCTGTTTAGATTGGACAAGGTACGTATAGTAACGTGTATAAAGCTAGAGATGCTCTAACAGGAAACATTGTTGCATTGAAGAAGGTTAGATTCGATAATTTAGAGCCAGAGAGCATAAGGTTTATGGCTAGGGAGATTTTGATCCTACGCCGCTTGGATCATCCAAACGTCATCAAATTGCAAGGTTTGGTGACCTCGAGGATGTCGTGTAGTTTGTATCTAGTGTTTGATTATATGCTACATGATTTGGCTGGCCTTTCATCGAGTCCCAGCATTAAGTTTACAGAGCCTCAGGTAGGATTCTGCTGTGATGTGATTTAGAATTTTGTTTGCGAGCTAAATTTTGAATTTTTTTGTGTAAATTGATACTGTAGGTGAAATGCTTTGTGCATCAGCTATTGTCTGGCCTTGAACACTGCCACAGCCGCTATGTTTTGCACCGTGATATTAAAGGTTCCAATCTTCTAATTGATGATGAAGGAGTTTTGAAGATTGCTGATTTTGGGCTGGCTTCCTCCTTCGATCCCAGCAACAAGCAGCCTATGACAAGCCGTGTGGTTACTCTGTGGTATAGAGCGCCCGAGCTGCTTCTTGGCGCCACTGACTATGGCGTGGGCATTGACTTGTGGAGCGCTGGGTGCATTTTAGCCGAGCTATTTGCTGGGAATCCCATTATGACGGGGAGGACAGAGGTAATTGTGCAGCCATTAGATTTTAGGCTCTTCACGATGTGTATTATAGTTCAGAATGTTCAATCTAAGTGATGATTACTGATTTACTTAATTCTTGTGCTCAGGTGGAACAACTACACAGGATTTTCAAGTTATGTGGTTCTCCGTCTGAAGAGTATTGGAAAAAGTCGAAGCTACCGCATGCAACCATATTCAAGCCCCAGCAAGCATACAAAAGGCGTATAGCAGAGGCATTTAAGGATTTCCCACAGTCGTCACTGCCTTTGATTGAGACCCTACTTGCGATTGATCCAGCTGAGCGTCAAACTGCCACAGCTTCTTTAAGGAGCGACGTGAGCTCTCTCTCTCTCTCTCCCACACACACTCGCACTCATCAAGCATGCCTAGCTAAACACGATAAAAAGAATAAAATCTGTAAAAACTACTATCTATACGATAGACAAACCTCCCGATGTATTCCCTCTATGATTTCTTGTGCCCATATCTTTGAGACTTTGATCTCTAATTTGCCTCGTGCGTGAATCTGTCTGTGGTTCTGACCGAACTCCCCATTTCTATGTGGCGCAAGCTAATATGCTTTTATTGCTTTATGTTTTTGCAGTTCTTCACTACAAAACCTTATGCATGTGATCCTTCAAGCCTTCCAAAATACCCACCAAGTAAGGAGATGGATGCTAAGTGTCGGGATGAAGAAGCTAGAAGGTCTCGTTTTATAGGTGTCCGGTGTGTTTTAGTAATAGTTTACCTATCATGTATACAGATAAGCTTGGTTTCGTATTAATTTGGAGTGACATGTGATTTATTAAATATTAAGCTGACGCAGCTACAAAATTGCAGGTTGAGAGCTGCCGGTAAGACAAATGCAGATGGTGTGAAGAAACCACGGACACGTGGACGAGCAATGCGGAAAATCCCTGCCCCTGAAGCTAATGCAGAGCTGCAAGCCAACCTTGATGTACGTCTCTAAATATTCATCTTTCAAACACCTGTTTATCTGCTTACAATCTGTGAACATAACCTTGAAACTTTACCTTGATAATTGACATTAGACCTTTTATTTCCTGTTCAAGAATGGGCGGTTCGCCTGTATATGATGAGCAAAATGCTGTTTCTCCATCCTTTTGTTAGTATGGCACTTAGTGGACTAGAATTGTTCTTCGTTATTACTGTTAGCATATATATGCTTGGCTGACAAGGGATTGAATCTGAAAGTAATTTAGAAGGTTTAGATGGTGGGTTAATTGCTGGAAATAATACAGCACTTACCCGAAATGCAATTTTTACATGACTTCTGAAGTGTTGCAATTACGACACCACTTTTTGACTTTGTTAATTACAACTTCCCAATTATTTCAGCAATAAAACTACATCGTTTTAATGCTGACAATTTTGGGGATGCTGTCATAGCAACATTTTAAAAGTCGTACGGAAGTTGCAAATTGGGTAATTATTCTCTTATTTCCAAGATATTAACCCTTAAACAGTGGATGTTGGGATACTAGTCATTCTCTTATGTTAGCAATGATGCAAAACTAATGAAGATTATTGCTGGGAGATATCACATATAGAGTTTCATGTCTGTTGTGGGAAGCATAGGAAAATTTTCAAATTTCATTCCACATGATACATTCTCTCTAAATTGGAGCAACTTTGTTTCACTCCTTGAAACAGAGGCGGCGTCTGATCAACCACGCAAACGCGAAGAGCAAAAGCGAGAAATTTCCTCCTCCGCACCAGGATGGAGGACTTGGCTATCCTCTGGGATCGTCACATCTTATCGACCCAGCCTTTGATCCTCCTGATGTACCGTACAGTTCCACGAATTTCTCATATGCCAAAGAACCCATCCAGACGTGGTCAGGCCCATTGGCTGACCCTGCTGGTGTTGGGGCTTCAAGAAGGAAATCAAAGCAGTCGAAGAAGAGTTCTGTACTGAATTAGGGAGATTCTGTACTGAATATACTCACTCCTACACCCATCAACTCGGAGGCAAATTGCAAGAGACGATGCAAGCTCCGTTACCTCTATTTGCAATTCCTTCCTCGGCCGGATAATCTACAATTTTTTGAGAGAAAAATTTGTCCCACATTTCTTGTTTCTATATATTTTTTGGGATCATGAGAAATATTTACGGTTTTTGTATATGCTGAAAAGTTTTCCCCTTCCATTGGGACATAGTAATCTTGATCTGTGAGATATTTCAATTTCAATATCAATATATGCACAGTTGGCTTTGATCTTAGTTTTAAATAATGCCACATCAATCGGTCTCCGGCGGTCCATGTCATCTTTACTTGGCCAGAAATGTGAACACTGCCCTTACAGTGAAAATCGTAGCAAAATTCAGGCTGTTTTTGTGTTTGTTTTAGATCCGGGCTAAAAAGTCACAATAATATCAAGATTTGGGCTATAATTTAAGAATAACTCTTGTTTTCTTCATATCATAGTAGCTGTGTATTTTATTGTCCATTATTGATACTTTAACTATACATATTCTTTTTTATTTGGCCTTTTTTCCAAATTCAATAACAAAAAGAAACACTATTTCTGCTGAAATTATTTTTCTCTGATCAACTTGTAAAATATTTATGCACGGCAAATGTGACCGAGTTTGTTGACCCACTACCTAAGTCAGCAGCATGTAAACTGCAGAAAAGATAAAGACCAGAAAAGAAGAGGAAAAAATCCAGTAGCAGAATTAATTGATTGGACAAAGATGTTTAGGTAGTTTGTGACATTATTTAATCACACCACCGCCAGACTAACTACTACATCAAGACCAAGACTTCTGCCCTTCAACATTCCCTCCTCTCTCTCTCTCTCTCTCTCTCTCTCTCTAATCTGCAATGGGGAAGGTCTGCTGTGAGTCGGACGATGGTGGAATTGACTTCCAAAAACTTCTAGTCGCGATTTTGATTGCAGTAATACTGATGGCTCTATGCACACCGGCGCCAAGAAAACGTGTTACGTTCATATATCGTTGTTAATTCAAGAAAATTGGTAAGAAAATCTTTATACACTTGGATTAATTTTTTCCTGTGTGTGGAAAGTGAATTTTCATGTTGAAAATGGTAGATGATGATGATGATGATGATGATGAGTTGCAGTTTTTGGTCTTCAAAACATATATGTTCTTAACAAAACCTATATTTCTAGCACTAGAATCATTGTTTTATGTGATTTCGATATCATGGTTCAGAGATGTGTGGATTCTGGTACAATAATACTTCACTCTTAAAATTTATTTTTAGGAAATGCTTGTCTTTTACCATTTGTGTCGCAAAAATATTTTATAATTGAGGATTAATGGCGTATCTGATCCATACGAGACCTTATATTGATTATTATATGGTAGTTGGACTGTCACAAATCGCTGCAATGTTTTTATAATCCCTAACATAATAATATTTCGAGTATTGTCAATAATAAGATGCTTGGCAAAGTGAAAAGCTATAATAATCAATCAAATTTCGTATATTGTGAAAAATAGCAATTAAAACTACAGGCTAGGACCAATTGTTTTTACTCGAGCATATTCAGACCATTGATGTGAATAATTTCAAATTATATGAATTTTCTTGTGAAATTGTGTAGGATGAAATTTGAGAGAAATTAATCTGCTTATACTTAGTGCTTATTGTTGCCTTTTCAGATTTCTGGATTACTGATTGAGGAAGAAATTTATGGCTCGTTTGTTTCTTTTCCCAATTGTATTTGTATCATATTTCACATATCTTCTATGCAAGTGTCAAATAAATTTCTAAATGCAATGAAAACAACTTCGTTAGCCCCTCTCTAATTTGATAGTTTAATGGATCATGATCAATTCGAATCCAAACATAAATCACCGTCAAATTTACAAATATGTAAGTGGATATGGACTTAAACCCGGTTTTAACTACAGATCTTGACCCACCCAATCGTCTTACACAAAAATAGAAATAAACAGATAGGTGTACGTAGATTCCTGAAATTCAGGCTATTGCACAAAAACAGAGATGCCAGTTACCTGCATTAGGATATCATATCTACAGCACAAACTGTATCGACTATCGATATACTCGAACAGTAGATGCAGATTGAATTCAAGAAACACTAGCTGCAAAGATTTTGTACCGTACAAATTTACAATTACATTGATTTCCAGATCGGCAATTACTAGCTACTTTAAGCATAATGTGTGCAGTTTTATCTAACTTTACATGATTATAGTTTAAATTTTAATTTTTTAAATAAGGATTGTTTAGGTAACACACATTTAAAGTGGAGATAATATTATTACATTAGTGGAGATAATATTATTATATTACCCCCGATGATTCGGATCGATTTGATTCATTAAGATTTTCCCTTTGGGATATTATCAAAAAGAGTCCATTGAAATATTGTATACATATTTGATAAAATTTAAACATTATGATGTTTTCTAGTGTTAAATATGTCATCGAGTGTTTTTGAGGGATAATTTAATTAAAATTACATGTCATTGAGTTTCATAAAATAGGACATGATTTCTCTAATCAAAATATACTATTGTGTTTAAAGTTTGGAGCCACCACTTGACAAGTTTTAAAAGACATTTGTGTTTATTATTTTTTATTTATCATTTGACATGTCTTTTTTCTTTATGGTAGGCTTTGATATGCCACATGATCCGATACAAGTTGTGTCAAAATAATCATAATATTATTATAATGCATAAATCCTAATTAACATTTATTACTGGAAATTAAAGCTTAATGTTATATACTCTAGTTATAAATTATAAGTCGTACTTAATAATGGTAAAATTAAACTAAAATAAAATAAGTTAAAGTTAAAGAATAAAACGATAAAATTAGCAATTGAAATATCAAAAAGTGGAATATATATGACCACTATATTTAAACTACCCTTTTCCTTATTTTTGCAATTAATTTCAGCAAACACATACACATATATAAATTTGTATCTACCATGCAAAGATTGAAAGTGAATTGGGCTTTACATAATAAACTCTTTCTCCAAACTCACTATATCTCCCAGTTTGGGCCTGAGCTCAAAAGTTATTATTTCGTAGAGTTGAGATTTAAGAACGGTCGCAATTTCTATGATCTATTGATCTTCCCACCAAATATAAACCATTCATTTGGATTCTACGATGATAGAGCCAATAAGTTACGCTATTTCTCCATCATTCCCTTCAGATTTTATTCAAATCTTGGAGCCTTCTCGATAAAAAAATGCTTCACAATCACAAATCCAATTTCCCCTAAAAATTCAATCTTGAAGAAACCAAGAAAATGTCCATGTGCACACCCTTCAACTGCAATGGTCTCAATTTCAACTCCTCAAAGTCCAACAGCTTCAAAAACCTTCTCACATCTCAATTCATCAACCAGTTCCAGGTAACAACAATCCCATGCTCTGTTCCTCTCCCTTCAGTTCATTTGTCTGAATCTTGCAAAGGTAATCGAAAAAGATTCCAACTTGTCACAGCTTCAGCTGCTCCAGCAGTTGAATCTCCCAAAACTTCATTCAGAAGCAAAAACCCAAAAGATATTAATATTTTGGTTGTGGGCTCCACCGGTTACATTGGAAATTTTGTGGTGAAAGAGTTAGTGAGAAGAGGGTTTAATGTCATAGCTGTTGCTAGAGAGAGAAGTGGCATAAAGGGCAAGAACAGCAAAGATGAGACACTAGGGTTGTTGAGTGGTGCAAATGCCTGTTTCTCCGATGTGACAAAGTTGGAATCTTTGGAGAAAAGCATTGAGAATCTTGGAATTTCAATTGATGTTGTTGTGTCTTGCTTAGCTAGTAGGAGTGGTGGAGTCAAAGATTCCTGGTTGATTGATTATGAGGCAACTAAGAATAGTCTTATTGCTGGTAGAAAATTTGGGGCTGCACATTTTGTGCTGCTGTCTGCAATCTGTGTGCAGAAGCCCCTCCTCGAATTCCAGCGTGCTAAGCTGAAATTCGAGGCGGAGCTGATAGACGAGGCTGAGAAAGATGAGGGTTTCAGTTATAGCATAGTTAGGCCTACTGCATTTTTCAAGAGCTTAGCAGGGCAGGTTGAGCTGGTTAAAGATGGGAAACCTTATGTCATGTTTGGAGACGGGAGGCTATGCGCGTGCAAGCCTATTAGTGAGCCGGATTTGGCTTCCTTCATCGCAGACTGTGTGTTGAGTGAGGAGTTGGTGAATAAGGTTCTACCGATTGGTGGACCGGGGAAGGCAGTGACCCCGTTGGAGCAGGGGGAGATGCTGTTTAGGCTTGCAGGTAAAGAGCCTAAGTTCTTGAAAGTGCCTATACAAATAATGGATTTTGCAATCGGAGTCCTTGATTTCCTTGTCAAGATCTTCCCCTCGTTGGAGGATGCAGCCGAATTTGGCAAGATTGGGAGATACTATGCTGCTGAGAGTATGTTGATTTGGGATCCTGAGATGGGCGAGTATGATGCTGATAGCACGCCTAGTTATGGCAATGACACGTTGGAGGAATTCTTTAAGAGGGTGCTAGAACAGGGAATGGCTGGCCAAGAATTAGGGGAGCAAACGATCTTCTGATGAAATTCTTTCAAAATTTTGCTTACTATGTGACTATTCTTACTTTAATATGAGAATTTTTTTAAGAAGCATGCATTCTATATGAATCATCTTCTGTGCTTCATTCACAATTAAATGCAACAAAATGTGAGTGAGAGTTAAATTACGTGTTTGAATGCTGGTTATTTCCTCTTCATCGTGCTATGTTTCATCTTCTAGTGCGAAGTTTCTATTGATTGTTGAAAGTTAACAAAAATGATCTTCTGATTGAAATTCTTTAAGAATTTTGCTTACAGTACGTACCTGGAAATAAAATTCTTCTGATTGGAGCAAATGATCTTCTGATTGAAATTCTTTAAGAATTCTTCATATCAGAAAATATTTGAAAGCCTTTGTAACTGAATCATTTGCTGTGCTTGATTTATGATGAAATTGCAATAGAATTCGAACGAGAACATATTGGAGTTAAGGCGGTGTAACTGGAGCAAGAACTGAAAGAAGAGAAAGAAAAGATTAAATTAAAATAAAATTAGACAAACAATAAACTCTTCCGAAGAGGCCACACTTCCGAAAGGGGTACACACGTCCAAAGAGGGCTATAACAAATGCTGACTCAAAACTATATTCTTAGACAATTAAAAGGAAAGAACGTAAGTCCTATTACAACAATCTACTGAAGACTCCTAGCTGAAATAAAACTCTATCTAGACTCTAGTTTTAGAAGATAAAACCCATTTCTAAACAATTACTAATAACCAATGCATGAATTAACCTAAATACTAATATACGATCTCTATCGGAACAAAATATGTGTATGTTCTTGAATTCTTGTTTGTTTCTTTATCTATGCGTAATGTTTCAGTCTTTTGTTGATTGTTGAGAACTTGTGTTTCAGCTGTAAATCATCAGAACTCGCAGAGGTTTTCGTGCAACGTACCTTTCTTGATAGCAGAAATTTCATATGCATGTGTTATATCTGAATCATTTTATCTGCTTGAATCAATATATGTTCTTGAATTCTGCTTATTGTTGAGAACTTATGCTTCTTCAGCTGTAAATGATCACAAACTAGGTGCAAAGATAGTCACAAAAATCTTTTGAAATTCCTTGTCACAGCAATCTTAATAGCACGAAAATTGCACGAAGCAAATACAAGACGATGAATTCTAGTTGTGCAAACTGCAGAAAGAAACACATCTACATATTCACATCACACACAACAAGAGAAGACTCCATGATCAACAAGCATGATTCTGATTCATATCTGACTTAATGTGAGTGGTTGTGTCTTGGGATTTTCTTGGAGAGGGAGTGGACCGACAGCAAGATGAGCAGTGCCAGCATGACGGATCCAAACAAGGAGACGGCAATCGAACCCCCAACGTGCTTGCAGAAATCACTATACACATTGCAGATCTTGTTCCACTGGACATGTTTGTTGCCCTTCAAACCTATGTAAGCAACTCCACCTGCTGCTCCTGTTGCTGAAGCCATGATTCCTAGCAATAGCTGCATAATGTGTATGTGTACATTGTTAGAGTCCAAATATAACTTTTTCCACTTGAATTTTGAGAGCCTTTTCTATGTTATCTGCTTCATTTTTTTTGGGTATAATTATTGGTGTTTTTTGCATGAAGTTTTGAGAGCTTACGACGTCGAAAATGATGAAGTGAGAGATGAGTCTTGTATGGCTGCCTGGTTTGCAGAGAGCAAAGAGGGAGATGAGGGTCGTTATGAGGCCATAGAAGCCTGCAACTGAGAGTGCTGCTACAAAGTATCTGCATCATCAATCATAAATCTCAATTTAGATTTCCATTTTTGGTATATTAATTAAAACTTAGACTTATGATATGGGTATGACTGAAATTAAATAAAGAAATACTTGATTATTGAATAACATTTGGTTGCTTAGGAGATGAAACTCATCAAGAGTACTGTCACTTGATGTGGTGACAATATCCATGGCCCACAAATACATATTTTTCTCCTTTTCAAGTTGCAGCTTGGCCTTTGTTTGGTATATACTAATAATATAAACGGATTATTAAAATTGTAATTATTGACCAGTTAATCCTCCTTTAGTGCTCGCTAATCTATTGGTGGACAGATTAGCCCACTGATACAAATATAAAAAGTACGCCAAGAAAACAGTAATTAACCATTATTTTACAGAGATGGATCTCTGTGGTCGAGGATCTTAACGACGCATGCATGAGGACCACATTATAATTAGGTGTGGTTCCCGCGCATCATCATGTGAGGACATTTTCACATGAGATTCGATATATTTATCTATTGTGCACATATGTATGATTTCAGTCAGTAATACAAATATTGGTATTACATATAATAGTCTTATATTTCAATTTATATAGATAATTTAGAAGTTTAGTATACATATTTATATAATTATATTTTGCTTATTTTGGTGAAGTCAAGAAACCTTTTTTGTATGTGAAATTCTTCAAGATATGGTAAAATTTATTTAATTTTACTAGGAATATATATTATTTGGATTTAGTAGGTCGCACGTAAGCAAGGAAAAAGATAATTAGGTGATAATAACAAAGACATGTTATTAGTCACGCAGACAGGTACGACTTTGTAAAACAACCTTTTACGTTTTTTTGTATTACCTTTAATCATTGACATTTATGAAAATTAATTGCTTTACTATAGAGAAAACAAGAAAAGGATCACAAGAAAGAAATGCTTATATTTATATTAAGCAGAAGAAAACAAGTTTTACTACCATTAAATATAACAGCCGCCACATTAGAACTCCATCAAGGCAGCAGCAAAAGACAGATCAAAAACTACCATTAGGAAGTGGATTAATATTGAAAATTATATAATATTGGTCAATTCCACCACAAAATTATAGTCCCTTACCCTTCAAATTATTATACTTTGATTTTTATTTTCCGAAATCATTATTCTCGAACATATATAAAATATGAAATAATATACTTTTGGAACGGATGAAATACGTATAAAACCTATTCTTAACTTCGAGCAATTAATTAAATTTTCGTCTTAATATATATATATATACTTGTGTTCCCATCATGCATATTACATATCATATATAAATATATATGTAATAATTGTCGCATATATATTATATAATAATAAAATTGAAACACGAAAATACGACTGTTAATTACTTACACGAAAGCTGGTGACTGGTTGAATTTGGCAGTTCTTCTAACGAGAAAGGGTGGAACGGGTATTTTGCCAACGACTTGTGTTTCTTTGCTAGTCACCATTACCAAAACAGCCACTAAACCTGAAGCAAACACCAAGAATCTCAGCACCACATCCGCCACCGCAAAGCTGTCTTTCGCCGCCGGTGGGGGCCCCGCCGCCATCTTTTCGGGCTCTGTAGCTGTGGATGCCATATATATATATATCTGTGTGTTGTGCGTGTGTTTGTTTTTCCAAAATTGCAGGTTGATGATGAGTAAGATTGCAAGATTATTTATGGGATATAAATATACAGTTTAGAGACTCATTTTCTATTGTCCCGAAAAGACCATTTTACCCTCTCGAGGTTAAGGAAACATCTTAAAAGTCATTGGATCCAATTGTGGGGTCCGGCTAGCTAGTATGAAGAAACAACTTAAATAAATTTAAACGGATAAAAAAGTATTTTATTTGAAAGAAAATAAATCCATTTTGACATAAATTTTTTATTTAGTATCATATTTTATACAAATATTATAACTTAGTAAACTTTGAGAAATTAATCGTATAAATGCACACCAAATGTAGCGACCTCCAATTAATTAATCAAACAAAAACAAAAAGATCTAAGTGGTCGTAATGAAAATATTTTAATTAATCATTTATGTTGCATTGTATGTTACTAAAGAAATGTTACGCACCTAAAAAGTTAAGGATTATACAAAGTCGATAATTAAATTTTATGACCACTTTGATGAGGGAAAATGTATCATCCATCCTTAAATTAAGGGTAAATATTATTTTAGATTCCAAATTATTTTGATACTATTAATTACATTTTGAATTACTGGAAATATGTTTTAACAATCGCGAATCGTTGATTTTGTATCAATTGTGTCCTTCGTCCACTTATTTGCTTCCTGGCTCATCAGAGTGACGTATATACTAATTTTAGAAATTATACATTGGATTATGAAAAATGCATATTTTTTAGTTAGATATATCGTGGCAAGCAGGCGAGCCACGTTAACATTATAGAACCAAAATTTGGATGGAAGCGCAATATATAAAATCAATATTTCATGATTAAAAAAAATATTTCCAATAATTTAAAATATAATTTGAAGTATTTACCTATAAATTCGCTAGAAGCCAAAAGGCTAAAGTCTATCAAAACCTTAGAGCCACAGTGAGATGAATGGTTCATCAATAATCAAATTAAAGTTATAACAGTATATGTGTAGAGCATTAATTATATGGAGGCTGGGTTTGTTGTTCTGTTGTTCATATCGATCTTAGGGGGTGGATCAAGAATTTTGATTGGGCAACACTACCAACATAATTATAATATATATAATATTAAATTACATATAAGAAAAATCAATTTTATTAGAATAAACTCTTTATATTAATAGAATAATAATATACATGTTATTAATATGTAGCGAGAGTGTGTGTGTATATAATATATATTAATATATATTCATAACGAGACTAATATCACTTTCTAAATGAGAGTTGGTGCAGTTCTTCGGATATAGATTACAATTTGATATTCAAATTTACATAAAAAAAAACAGTGTTATGTAAATATGAATACACGCGCCTTCCCAAAATACTAAAGATAAAATTCTATATCCGGTAAATTAATTTGTTGGAACTATTCGTTTTTGGTATAAAAAAAAACGTCATATCATTGATACTTTCTGTACATAAAAAAGAGAAAAAGAAAAAAGAAAAAAGAAAAAAGAAAAAAAAGATAGGTGTGTATTAGTCGAATGATAGATAGGAAGAAGGTAACTTTGGATTACATTTGGTTGGATATTCCTGCACGCAAAGCAACTTGTTTTTCCACAAATAAATATGTATGAGATAAGCTTATTTTTGATTATTTAATTGAGATAGTGGTGACAATGAGGATGCAACAATCAACATACTTGACCATGACACTTAATTAATGCAGACAAAGTGAGAATATAAATATATAAAGTATACTAAAGATAACGGTTACAGCTAATAAGCTTGAATTTTCTTTTGATAAGGGAAAGATTTTGTATTTCGTAATCATGCTTTTTACTGCAATTTGACGAAATCAAATAATTTGAATAGTAAGTAATACAATAATGCATTCCAGATATTTCTTGAATTCATGTTGACCACTATTTTTTACTATTTCTTTTCTTTTTCTTCAACAACAACACTTTGAATTCCCTGTCTATTGTGTAATACAATCAACCTCTATTAGAATACAATATATATATTTATCTAATATACTATATAAATTAATTAAGAGATCAACTTCTTTTTCATACTTGAAATATTTTTATACTATATAAATTAATTAAGAGATCAACTTCTTTTTCATACTTGAAATATTTTTTTCTTTGCCGGCATAAATATAACGAAATACTCCTCTTCATTTCCTGGACCCAAAAAAAAAAAATCTTTAGAGAAAATTAAAAGATCAATCTTGTGAGAATCTCCCCTACTGTCTATCCATTAACGACTAATTTGTTTTATATATAGTGCTATTTTATGAAGTCGTTGATTTATTCATCAAAGACAATTATATATCTAGCTCATCATTTAATTTGAAGACCTCAACTCTATACATCATTAAACTATTATGTTGGGTAACTTATCTAACAAACTACGCACATTAATTATATCCCATAAAAATGTGGGCACGTCTGGTATTTATATTAATTAGAGACTTAATTAAGGTTTTAATTAGAATTTTGTAAATATACAATTATAATTTATTGATCGATAATAAGAATTTAATTAAGATTTAAGTGGTTCATACCATTTGCACGTCCGCACAAGAGACTTGTTCTCTTCTACATCACTCAGTTTGCTACTAATTATTTTTAAGTAATCCCAGCTTAATTTGGAAATTTATTGCATCCTTTAAGAGATATCCAAAATTTATTGCATCCTTTAAATCTAGCCGTTCTCTATTCCCACATAAAAAAGTGATCACTGTAAATTAAAAAAATTAATCCCAATAGGTACTCTTTAGAGATATAGTAACCAAAAAAAGAAAAGAATCTCAAGAATATAGTAAAAGTTTTTATAACTCTATAATTATTTGCCGTAAAATAATCCAGAATTATAGTATATATATAATTCCTCTTTTCTTGAAAATATTTGCAAACATATACGTAAATGTATATGTTCTAAGCTAAGGGTGAGCATCGATTTGGTCGACCCATGTATTTTTCGGGAAATTGGAATTTCTAAAATATATTCCTATCCATTTACCCGAACCCGAAATTCTTCACGGGAGAGCACCCGATACCCGCCCCGACCACATTTTCGGGTACCCGGTTACCCGAGTCGGGTACCCGTACCCGAGCAATCGGGTACCCGAATACCCGTGTGATTTTTTATTTTTATTTTTATTTTTTTTTTTTTTGATTGTTGTTGTTGAATTGAACCCTATTTTTTTTGAATTGAACCCTATATGTGCAAATAAGATATAACCATTGAGATTATGAAGATTGAACCAACTTTCACTCACTATTCTTATTTCTTAAATGTGATGTCTAAATTAATATGATTTGTTATATACTTATATGGCATTGACATTGTATTAATTTGGAAGCATGTCAATCAATTAGAAAATGGGAACTAGTGAACTACTCATTAGAAAATTGGTCAAGTAAAGAGTTTGCATTAAAAATAAGGATAAAATGATAAGTTCAAACTTCAAAATTCAAAATAGCAAAACTACAATAATGAAATCACACAAACTTCGTATTTGTTTGTTTATTAATTTATTTACTCAAAGTGAAAGTCGTTGGGTTTCTAAAGTTTCATATGATGAAAGATAGTGCAATTCAATTATTTTTGCAATGAAAATGAACTACTAAATCAATATTCTTAAGGTTATATAATTTTATAATTTTTATTGTTATTTGAAAATAATATCTATATAATTTATGTAACTATATTTAAAAAAAAAAACAAAATATCCCTTCAGTTTATTTGAATTTCCACCTGTTTTTATTACCAAGAGCCAACATCGAAATATCCAAATATCCAAATATGAAATATCCAATCATCCATCATTCATCAATTCAATCATCATCCATCATAAATCATAATATCAAAAATCCATCAATGTCAATCATCATCCATCATTCATAATAAATTCATACTGAAAGTTCAAAACAAGTTAGGAGCGAAATATTCAAATATAAATCAAAAATCGCCATCCATCAATCATTTATCATTATATCATAGGTGTGGACCACTCTGACTTTGTGCAGTGCTTGATTCAGTAATCCTTTCGATGGTGGCTAAAACTACATAGAAACAAGAAATCAAGAATATATAAG
>JAYDZE010312272.1:0-18461 GCA_034509125.1 Monilaria moniliformis | reverse complement strand
TCTGACCGATCCGACCAGTTGAACCATGAACCGATAGCTTCGCCGGTTCACTCACCGGTCCGGTTTTTAAAACATTGATTAAATGAGAGATACATCGCCGCATTCTACGATGATTTTTTGTTGCCCATTATATTAAAGCTTCATTGTCTTTATTTTATTCTTTTAGAGACAAAAGAAACGACATAATGAAATGCCGCAAAAATCTAATATTTGATCATGATCAATAATTTGGTCATAATAAACCTTGCTTATGCATAACATTGCTTAGAACCTTTTGTGATTACAAAAAATGTAACTCACAAAATTATACAAGTTAGCTAAAAAACATGAACCAATAGGACGTCTCAAGGCCAAATAATAATGGCAAGAGTATTATTAACTTGATAGATAAAAACATATGACGAAAACTTTACGAATTAAATTTCACGTCGGCTCTGTTTGTATTTGTCGACATATATATTTCCCCCGCGCATCAATAGTAAGTATAAAAAAGGTCGGAAGCATTTACTCAAATATATTTTCTTCTGTGAAGAAAAGGGAACAAGAAAATGACTTTAATTATATATTTGAGGAAAGAGAAAGAGTATTAAAAATATGTTTGCAAGCTTTACATCAAATCAACAAAAATTTGAAAAGGCGCACTCAAAATGCAGATTCTTGTATTATACGTGACAAAGTGGGTTTAGGGAGTTACAATTATACCCTTCAAGGGTTCAGGAAAACAGTCTCTGCTGATGCTAGAGAGATATTGGAAGCGGAATGCGATAACATGTCTATGACCTACTAGCAACTACTATTTTGCTTTACAGGGAAGCCTATCTTTTAGTGAAACTCGTGAGTTGTTGCTCAAGTATGAGTTTGGACCAAAGATTTTCTTGTTTGGTTGTAGGACGTTATTTATTTTGATTTGAATTGATAAAATTGTTTTATTTTTCTCAACAAAAAAAAAAAAATGTTAGCGAGACTCTCGAGTGGAGCACAATTATGATCGATCTTGAATCGAAAAATTTGTCGAAGTCGGTTTGAGGCTTGAGCTTGCCTTCTAACTATCAAATTCTAAAGGGATAATTGCCATTTAAATCATAACTTTTTCGTTGACTTCTGGTCAATCTCATAACTTTTGAAACTGGAACATAAAATCATAAAATTTGACATTTTCTCAACTATCCCACAGATCAAAATTCCAGTGAAATTGGTGGTAACGTGTCAGCCGGAATTTCCGACATGGACAAAACGTCCATTCTTCAAAATGATGTCGATGAGATATTTGTCATTTAAATCATTATTTTTCATTGAATTCCGGCTGACACGTCACCACCAATTTCACCAAAATTTTGATCTGTGGGATAATTGAAGAAATGTCAAAAATTATGATTTTATGTTCCAATTTCAAAAGTTATAAAATTGACCAGAAGTCAATGACAATTATCCCACTTTTAAATGAGCTATTTATTACTAAAATTTTATATATCTCACGAGCCGCTTGATTCGTTTACAAGCAACCACTATCCTATAAAATAGTCACTATATATATATTTTTACTTGAAAAACTTTTATTTCATTATAATTCCTCCAATCATTCCATCCCATAACATAATAGCTTCTCTAAAATCTTTCAGTGAAGTGAAGAATTTCATTACTAACTTTACAGGCATCACGTTAGAATTCTTTACTTTTCAAATACTACAAATTCTCAAAACTTTGAATATTATAGTGGGTACCATTTTTCAATGATGGCATGTGGAATAAATGCAAAGTGACATGTGACTATGTCAGTTTGTTTCTGCAATCCAATATTGGTATTAATATATTGCACTTTTGGTGGTGTCCACATCAGTTATCTTCATCTTTATTTATCCATAAAATATCATATGATATTATCACTGTGTAATTTAGTGAATTGTTTTCTTCATATGTTGTTGTCGCGTAATACTCAATATCATCTTTGATTGATCCAGATCGGGCTTAAATACAATGTCGTTTTTGTTCATTGTACATATATACTTTCAATTCAACAACAAATACTAGCGGAATAAGGCACAGGTTGCGAGATTTTGTAAATTATGGATTTTTGATGCATGAAATTTAATTGTTAGTTTCTATGACTTTGTGATATTGCAGATTGCATTTGATTTACTCTGGTAACAAGGAAAAAGAACATCCTGAAATGTACAGATTGCAAACTCAACAACTGAGGCTCATTACCCGTTTACAAAACAATCTCACTTAATAGCTAAGTCATCCGTGTGGAACCGAGTGATGAGCCAAAATATCCGCAACCTTCATGAAAAATGTGAAAATCGTATCCCCAACATATATCATCAGGTGTTTCCATCTAGCTCTTGTATATCGAGGAACCAAGGTAGCATGAGTCTCCAGCATCCGCACCACGTACACCGATTAAGCTTCATTATCTCAATAGAATCACAATACCAAGCTGTTCTGCCTCAAAGGCGAAACCAATTCGTCCCTATCTGTGACATATGTTGGTCCCAAGCAAGAGTGTACTAGTGTATGCGAGGAATACACCAATAAAGGCAAATTAAAACTTTTTCCATAAGACTTGAATTTTCTATTATGAATAGTAGCAGTCAGATAACTGATGACAATACCGAACTTAGTACTGAAGATTAGTTTAGCAACGAGGATTCTAAAAAAATGTTGCTTGTTAGTTAGCCTAATGACTAACTTCGCATAGAATGTGATATGTGGTTAAGTTCTTGTCTTGCTGAAAACCATCTTACAGACTTATCCGATCTGCAACTTAGTCAGTATTAGACTATTTCAGCAGTAAACGATTGTTGATCAATTTTTTCAAAGCAATGTTGGTTCAATAACACTATATTGAAAGAGCAGTAAAATAAAAGCACATAAATATTTTTACATGATTCGGAGTAAACCAGTCATATATTTTCGATTTGACCTAATCAGAATAATCGACTAACTTCGGTTTTACTTGCTTACAACTGCAAGTTAGCTAATACATGAATTCACCTTATTAGCATCCTACTTTCATCTATACGAAATTTGCAATTTAGAGAGTTTCTTGCTCGAAGATTTTATTGCTTTCATATTACATTAGTGATACTTGGTGTTGATTATGGATATAAGCTAATAAAACAATACTGTTTGATCTAAAGTTTGCACTTTTTGTGTTAGATTGACACCTTTTTTGTCTATTAAGCCCAGCGATAAAACCAAATTTTGAAACAACCAGGTTCATACATTTTTTGTACAAATAAGACTACAAACAAATCAAAGTACTAATGGGCTACTTAGATCTCAACTGGACAAAAGCTTGTTTGGACATGTTTAGTAAAACCCATTAGTTAAACAAGCTAAGTTTGAGTTTGATAGTGCTCAACTCGTTAGCTCATGAACAAACTCATTTAATAATTTAATTTAAAAAGATAAAATGTTAATTATATACAACTTATATTTCTATACTATAATTAAGAATAATTGCATTCAGTCGCTAATTACATTTATTTGATATAAGAAAAATGAGCAAATATATTAAGATTTAAGAGGCCAAATTTGAGATAATGGAAATCAAAATTCAATGCCCCTAAAGTAAATATAGTCCATTTAACTTTGTTATTCCAATTACTAAAATATATCTGGTACACCTTGTACGACTAATATCAATAGTCTCAATTCATAATAAGTGTATTAGAATGTCGCATGTAATTGGTATAAAAAAAATTCATCCGTACCAAGCGTACCAAATTAATGTGAAGATATTTAAGTGTCTCCATGCTAAAGTTTGACTATGATTTATTGAAATTAAGTTGATGGCTAACATTTGATTTCCCTCATCCATGTTGTACATTTTGCACCATTAACTCATATATTAAATTATTTAAAATAAGAAACTATATATATATAAAAGAAAATAGTTACTAGTTTAGACATAAATGTGTATTATAAAGCTCGTTCAAACTCGACAAATCAAATGAGCGCATAAGCCTCAAAATGTATTCAACAAAAGAAGCTTGAGCTTGACTCATACTAAACATGTCAAGTTTGAGCATGAAAGGAGAAGGTTACCCCAACAAACACAAAATAATCAATTCTAGCATGTGGATGGCAGTAAACGATCATTCTTGTTAGGTGGAAATATTTATATGGTTAGATCCATCAAAGAACAATATGTTGATCTGCATCTCTTTCGCTTAACTAGTTTTACAAAACAATCCCAACACACAACGCCTAACTCTGTAAAATGGCGACAATCTTAACCACATAAGATGTCTATTTCCGTGGCGCAGCTATCCCTACTCTGCACCCAACACCATTCTCATAGCTACCAGACATCATCCTTCACCATCACCAAGTTTTTTCCAGAGGGACTGCGACATTTCCTCTAACCATGACTAACTGCGTATAGGAACTACAGTTATTTGAAACCACGTTCAATCTCATCAAAACAATAGTATGTAGTTATCGGCTAACCCTAGAGAACTAGCAGCTTTATACAGAGACTAAAACTACCATATTTCTAAGATGTGCACATATCTAGGAGTCATTATCCTTATAGCAATAGGACTACTCTATTCCACATTCCACGGCTCGAGTAATCTATTTGGATTGTGGTCTAGGCTTAAGGATATTCAGGTTAGCAGTTACAACCATGGACAGAACCCTCGAGTTATAAAAGATGTGAGACAGTAAGAATAGTATGTTGCATAACAAATTCAACTACTAATATGTTGCTCCAATCGAACTCTTTTGGGAACGCAAGTCAAACAATCTTCCACTTGAAATAATAGACGATAAAAGAAGGCACTAATCTGCCTAAAAAATGATGATTCTGCATATGAGGTGAGCAAACTTATGACCTTTTTAGTTCACAAGTCCCGAGCATTGTGAAAAACTATTGAATTCTTTGTAATATATCAAGTGGCCTATCTGCTGACTAGTAGCTCAAGGGAGCTTCTCAGCATTATCTAATCAATCAAGCAAAGGCACTAAAGGTGAAAAAATTATCATACAAGAAGAAGCTATACCAAAATGCCTTGCCCGGTTGCCCCTCAGCCTCCTCTTATCTCCTTTTCCTTGGCCTTACACATATCTTCAGCCGACTTGATGAACTTTTTCGTCAAGTCATCAATCTGTTACATATAGAAAAATAAATTAAAATTGAGTAGACATGAGAGACGTCATTGTCGCTATGGGTGACACTTACTTCTTTCTCCAATCGTTTCACATCATCTTCTGATATTGATGGGCCAGCTTTATCCTTTGAAGCATCCTTATCTTTATCGGATCGTTTTGATTCCTTCTTTGGTGCTGCTTTCTTAATTCTATCTAGTGCCTATAAAAGCAATGTCTGTCTTTTAGATATGAGTAGACAAAAAATTAATTGTAGAAAATATATCTGGCACCAGTGTATATGATGCAAATCACCTAGAACCCAGAAGAGCAACTTCCGGCGTGATTTGATCAGCAGCATAAGGACAGAGGCAGTTTAAATTTTAAACCAATACTTCTGGAAGTCGCTAAAACAATTTTATTCTATTTTCATGCACAAAGAATAAAATAATCTATGCAACTTTCTCTATGTAACTCGATCAGTGTTCATGCAAAAAGTTTCATGAAAATCACACAAGTTCCATGCACAAGAATAAAAAAGAGTCCATGCAACTCTCTTCAATGCTATCGCAGTTCGTAGAAAAAAGCTCCTTAAGTACCTTTATTTGACATACAATCACTTGCTAATCAAGGTTGGGATGCTTCGCAGGATGTCAAGCTCCCAGAACAGAAAACTCAAAAGAAATCATGAACTTCAACGAGAAAATGACTAGTTCACCAATACCTTTTGGCGTGCTCTTCTAATGCTTTTTTTCACATCTTCAGATGATTTTACAACCACCTTACATACAGCCTGGCAGAGACAATTTTTACTATAATATAAGTTATTTCATTAAAATAAAGAATGGTGCTTGTTGATGAGCAAAAGAATGCCCTTATATAGATAAAGAAGTTATTGAGACTTACTTGCATGTGCTCCTTTGTCAAACTGCCATTATAAGAACCAAACATTCAGTAAATTGATACAAGAAAATAAAGAATCTTAGCTTCTTGCGGGAGACAAATAATTCACACAGCAAGAAAGCTATAGTACAGCCAATAATATATATTTTAATGCTCTAGGTGAATGAGGTCCTATACATCAGAAGAAATCATCCTGGACGTCTCATTTAAAGTTGAACTTGAAACCACTAGGCTGAGATGATCTCACTCCTACAAGCTAACATAATGAATTCATACGAGAAAGGGGAACAGAATGTGAAATAAAGTCCTTACGGAGGTATCGGTACAATCAAACGTTGGCTGTCAGAATTGGGATTTAAGCCAAGAGGAGATGACATGATGGCTTTCTCCATCTCCTTGAGAGCCTGCAAAAGTAAATCGTTTCGTTGAGACAATACTTCCAAAACAATTACCAACATGCCACATTACTCAAACATAGTTGAAATAAAACGCTCATAAAGTTCTAGTAAGAATAGCTTAATGTAGAAGACTAATGAAAACATGTGATGAACACTTGGGATTAATTTTCGGTTTCATGTACTAGCAGAATCATAAGGAAACTAGCATGTGTATATAGAGACAAGTCACTAACATGTACAGATCAATGTAATAATAAAGTAGATAACTAAATATAACTATGAGTTCCTGTGAAAACAATTAAATCTGCTCATCTGAACTTAATACTTAGTTGTGGAGTAGGAAACAGTAGAGCTAGTTATCTTAACAAAGTATCAGCAGGGCATTACATTAGAATCAAAAGGAGCAACAGATAGCGTCTTTGGGTCCAATACTGAGACAACAGCCATTCTGTTAAGGGGCGTCTTAACACCGTAATGTTCAACCATAATGTGGTCAAGCATCCCTGAAGAGGATTATAAGAAATTATCATGTACCAAACAGAAAACCAATAACTGACTGCATACGATATTTTCTACACACCAGCTGACGCTCTCCCCGTTCGCAATTTGGCCAATTCCCTAGACAATGCATCAACTGCTGCACTCATCTGGGAGAGGGCAGTTGCTTTGACAGAGACCCCTAAATCAACGCCCTCATCATCATCTTCATCATCATCATCATCCTCTTCCTCTTCCTCTTCCTCCTCATCATCCTTCTCTTCCTCTAGAATATAATAACAATAAAAACAAAAATCAAATTCAAATTTACTAGAAAAGGGATATACTTATAAACTGTATAAAAATGTCATTCATTAAATACACTTGTGGCGGCATGCGAAATAACTCAATCTATTGAGATACTGAATGGAATAATTCTGCTGTAAAAATATTTTGTTCTTTTTTCTTTCTGACTATTTCACGGTGAGTAAGATACAGATTATAGACGAAAAATTCTCAACGAAATGCGAAATCTACTGTTCTCCGCTCAGACTAAAAAGATAGCACACCAAGGAATTCAAATTCACTGGAAAAAGGGGAAAACATTCGTTGACTTGAGCTCATGAGTTAAAATAAAGGATTCAGACTTCAACTCATCAATATACATATATGTGTGCTTATATATAACGCCTGAAGATCACTACTAATTAATAACTAAACAAACAATGCACGTTGTGATTCATGGAGAGAGAGAGAGAGAGAGAGAGAGAGGGAGAGATAAAAGTTAGATAGAAAGCTTACTGATTTGTTGTTTCCTTGCTTTAGCGAATCCCCTCCGAGAAGTAAACTGATATAACTCCGTCGCTTGTAAACTCGAAAATCTATCGACTACAACAGCTTCATGGGCATTGTCGAAATATGAGGAGTTTAAGGATGAGAAGGTCTGGGCTGAGCGGATAGATGCGGTTCCGAGAGCGCAAGAGAGGATTCTAGAAGATAGGAGAGCTCGTCTAAAGGAAATCGCCATTGTTGAATCTCGATTGAAGCTTTGATTTTCTTTTGTTCTGTGTTCATGTAGGGTTTAAAGGGGTTTAACTCACAATGAGGAAATGGGCCAAATGAAATGACTTTACAGCCTTTTTCTATTAAGGGGTCGTTTATGATAAAAGTTTGAAATGATTTTTTTTTTCCTTTTAGATTTTTATAATGGGAAAGACATACACGTTTTCGATTAAGTGAAGACATGAACGCACCTCACGTCTTCTAGAAATGGCGCGGCATCTTTTCGGGTCAAACATAAGATGCGTCTTCAAGACGTGTCTCGCATAGAAGACGAGTGTTCAAATCGCGTCTCACTGCTGTATACTTCATCCACCCGTAAACCCTTTCATTCTTCACTCTTACACAACTCATCTCACACGAACTCTCAAAGCCAAAAAATCTGATTCATTCATCTCACATTGTTTAATTTTGTTTTCTATTCATAGAGGTATGTTGTGTTGTGTTACATGTTTTATTAGTTTTGGTAAATTTAGGGTGTAGTTCAATTTTGATAAATTTGGTTATTTTTTATTGATTTGAATTATATATTTTACTATTTTAGTGTATTAAGTTGCTTGGATGAATATTTAGATATAATGTTTTGTATAATTGAAATGAGATATAGTGCATATTAGGTGTTTGATAAAATGTGTAAAAGAAAGAAAGTGCATTAAGTTGTTTGAGTTGTTTGATACAACGTCTAAAATAAAGAATGTTGGATCAACAATATATTAGAATTGGTTGGAATTTGAGTAATGAGTACAAGTTTATTGTTTTGATTTGTTTGATTTGGTTGTAATTGTTTGGGAATGAACTTGAGTAATGGGTACAAGTTTTTTGCTTGAAGTGGTTGTTTTTTTTTATTTGAAATTGATATTGATTATCATTATGTCTAAGTACTATTGACAACATGTCAAGATGTGGAGGTTGGCTCCTTGCACCTTGAAGTGATTCTTAATGACGAAAAGCATCAGAGCGTATGGAACAAGCTTGTGCACTTCTCATTTGAACTGTCTCGCTATCCCAACAACATTACCCTCAACGCTTTAGGACTTGAAAACTACTTTTGGGAACTATGTGCACGAGGAGGACTAAATGGAATATTAAGGGTCACTAGCCATCCTAGAGGCACATGACCCTTGAAATTTTTAGAACACTCAAAGTGAACAAGTTAATGGCACCAACAAAAGTATTGAGTATCGAGTTTCATCTAGACAACCAAGATTCCAAGTTTTCCTTAGATGAAGTGAATGGTTTCTTAGAGTGCCCTGGGGGTGAATACTGAGAGCCTGATGAATATGATAGAGACGCATTCTAGAGTATGATCACTCTCCCACCCAATGGATTTGCTGAATATGAACTGTCATCAGCCAAATCAACACACATTCACAATCTAGTGTTGCGATTCATGCAGCGTGCGTGTGTCAATCTTCCCTTTGCGATGCATGATAGTGAAGGTGTACAGACCGACGATATATTCCTGTTGTAGAGATTTCTCCATGGTCGATCCATCGACTTAGGATCACATGTGATTCTACACTTGGAGAGGAGAACAACAAAGCGTGAGAGATCAATTTCTATTTGATGTCTAACACACAAAGCAATCATTGATGTGGTAAGATTGGCATGTCCCCTTGAATTGCAATGGCTAAGACAAGTGTGACCATTAACCCATGTTCTAATTTCTCATCTTCCATCATGTTTTTTCAAGGTTGCTCAGATCTCCCAACTCCATTTCATCCCAGTCAGACAGTATGACCTTGCAACCCATGTGGATATTTGCATATTGCATGCGATCTTTAACTTTTGCTTTCCTCCACTATGTACTGTCACATAGCTTACAAATGCCACAAAGTAACAACAGTCTTCAAATGCAACTTGCTACCAAACTTGGTTCCTAAACCGAAATATGTAGGGTTACTCCCATCCCAATATCATGTGTCATGTACATCAAAATTATGTCAACTGTAACCTTCACATTCACTAGGTAGAGAGCGAAAATGATTTGACCCTGAATGCACATTACTGTGGAACTGATTGTTCTCTGCACACTACCCGAACATATGGTTTTGGTACATCGAATAGCTCATCATCGGAAGAATCTTCACCTGATTCTAAATTAAAATGCTCTGATGTGTCAGAATTTTCTGCCCACGAAGGACACCACAGATCTAAGCCATCTTTATCAGAATTGTAGCTTAAGTTTATGTCTCCAACATCTAATTTATGACTCATCCCAAAATCACGATGCACTGTGTTAACCATATTATCATATGAAAAACTTTGAAATTCGTCCATCCTAAACGTCTCAGCTTCATAAGTAATGGTTGGTTGGAATTATTATTGTGTAACCATTGCAAAGTCAATAATCAGTTCAATTTGACCTGAGTATATAATCTCAGTGAACATATATTGCATACAACCTTCATCAAGTGGCGTGCCTATATAGGTGTATGCATTTTCCATTACTACAGCATGTATCCATACTATGTCAATTTTGTGCTCTTTCATATCGATTTTGATCATTTCACAAATCACCAAAACTAATCAATCATATGAAACACTCTCATTCAATATAATGTATCCTCTCGAACATGATTGATCATAAGCAATACCAATACCAGGAATATGGATTATCTTACCACCCAATATAAGTTCACAAACAAGGACATAATTCCTACAATAAATTTATAATTAGCATATCTACAAAGTATATCAACCAAACATGTTCTTAAACACTAGATTTAACAAAAGAAACCTAGATCTATCAACATGTTACTAAACCCAAATTTATCAAAAAATTTATCCTCATCAACTCTACAAAATGTAACATCCGAACATCATAAACACTATATTTATCAAAAAATCTAGTGTTTGTTCAAATTTCTAAACCCTAGTTTGATCAAAAAAATAATTAAATCAAAAAAATTCAAGCTAATAAACATATAAAAATTATTACAATGTAAATAACTTGTAAAAAACATACCAAAATATTATAAAAACATTTCCTTTGTCAAATAAAACGTCAAAATGGAAACACCAAAAATGGAAGCTCTCTCAGAATGGAAGTATGAGCGCAAAGTCGAAATTCTCGGATATGTGGGTATGACCACAATATAAGGCATATAATGCAAGTTAAAGACGTGATTCGATTACGCGTATTTTATGCGAGACGCGTCTTATATTTGACCCTAAACAACGCCGCGTCATTTCTAGAAGACGTGAGCTAGATTCTAAAGAAAAAGGTTCCCATTTCGGGAACCTTTATCATAGATTGACCTATTTTGAGAAAAAAAAAACCATGACTTTACTATACCTTCAAAAATTGAAATCCAAAACAAAACAAAAAATAGGAATATGAACTACATATTTTTGAGAATTAGGAATTACAGAGAGAAATAGCTAAATGTAGAGAACTAGAGAGAGAGATGGTCAATGAGAAAACAATTTTTGTTTATTTACTTCTAGGTCTTTTAGTGTTGTTGGGCTTTAAGAAATGTACTTTGGTTAAATAATAGTGAGATAAATTGAGGATTTTCAATTTAATTCCCATATAATTTGAGATCAACTATAGAATAAGTAATTATTTTGCGTGAGAAGCAATAATGTTTGCAGTTTTTCTATAAATTTTAGTATATAGTATATAGATGATCTGCATACAAAATATACAAGAATTGTGTTTTCGTATCATTTAGTGATGAGTTCGATTATTCTTTAAAATAGGTCTCACCCCACTATCAAAATTGTTCTATTTTGGGCTATAAGAAAATGTTATATTTTAAGTTAATGAACTAAGTAAATAAAAGGAATGTGATATACAATTTTCTTTTTCAATTTTTCAGTTATAAAATTATTTTGGTTGTATATTTAGTTGTTTTGTATTTATTAGTGCAATTTTATGTGGGGAAAAGTTATGCAGCCTTTTGAATTACAAAATTTCCGAAATTTGTTATACGAAGGAAACTAAAAGAATAAGATACTTCTTTCATTATCATAGTATATATTTGAGGCACATACTGGTACCGCGCCCCCTCACTGTGCATGTCAAATCCGACCCAGACATGATTTGACCTGGCCCGACTTAGACTATTTTTTTAATACGTTGATTATACAAACCGAGTGGACGAGATCCACACGCAAATTCTTCAATGAGGGCAGTGGCGATAGAGATAGTGCTTGTGTCAGCGATCGTGCTCTCGCCGCTTGTTACTAATGGATACGTGACGTCACTAAAATAGTTGCCAGTAAAAAATTTAGCGGTGGATTCTATCCATGGGCAAAACTTACCGACAAAGTATCGAAAACCGTCTCCATCGGTACAAGTTCGACCCGAATGACAACAAACGAAAAAATTTTCTGGCGGAATACTAACGGCGTAGTCGGTCGATAAAACTTCATCCCAAAAAAAAGACAAATAACAGCTTGTTCAGGCAGAATACCAACAGCGGAGTCCGTTAGTATTCTTTTCATTTTCTGATCAGTTTGTTTGTCGATAATCCATTGATAGTTATTTGTTTCATATTATGGTTTAGTTTGTTTGTTGTTTACCCAGTTACACAACAAAGTAATAAAATTAGGTTTTTTCAAGTGAAAATAAAAATAGATAAACTAATAATGTATTTGTTCAAACAAAATCAAGTTTGATACCATTATCAGTTTAAGTTGTGATGGTCAGTAAATTTTTAAAATAGGGGGTCTGGTCATATTTCTGCAGAACCGTCAGGATATGTAGCGAAATAACTTGACTAGTGGGACTACTATTGGGTCATGAGCTACTGGACCATCTGCTACATCATCCCAATATCCTCTTCCAATTTCATTCTTTGATCACAGTCACACTGGAATTGTTTTTGAATCCGAGACTCCAATTCAACCTGAATCTCCTTGCGCAACTCAGCCTGACACTCGGCTTAGGCTAGCTGATTGGCTGTTCTTGTACTATGTGTGGATGAACTTGCCTCGAGGCTCGGTCCCAGGCTTCCAGTTTCGACCACCCTCTTCTTCTTGTTGGGGCGGCCTCTCATAACCTGATTGATCAGGACATAGTACGACCATTAATACCGATTAAAAAAAGGAAGAAACTTTGATTTAATCTGCACAAAAGGTGCGAGTTTGGTGCAAAAAGAGCATGAAATGTAGAGAATGAAGCTGAGGTTAAACGTAGGTGGTGGTGGCTGAAGTATGGAAAACCGTAAGCAAGAAAACCAGTACGCTGGCCAGGCAACATGTCAATGGAAGGCATGATCAAAAGGGAAACACTTAGAGAAGATCATATTTGAGGATGCAAACCTCAGGCACATAATAAGGACTATGGGGATGCGGACACATGATTATGTCCCGCATGTAACCCTAGGAAGTGAATATGAAGCAAGAAGAAAGGACCAGCACAAGAGCGTCGTTGTCATACCATAAGTGCTGGCGGCTGTGGGAGAGTAATAGAGAGAGCAAGTAGTGAGAAGCAGTTGAAATCCCGAGCCTTCGCCTTATTCCTCAGCTTTGAAAATTTATGTCCTTAGCCGCCCAGACGCCTACGTCCAGCCACTATTGTAGCTTGTATGAAGAATTGTGATTCAAAATTTTTTAATTTTTGTTTGTCTAGTTTTAGCTTGTAGTAAGAAGTGGTGGTAGAACCGAACTTTAAATTGTTTTCGAAGCACTCTTTAATGGTAGTTGTTGTTCTTACTTAGCTAATATCTTAGCGTTAATGTTTTCTAAGTAATGTTTGCATTTCATGCTTATTGTTCGAGTTTATCGATTGTCGCATTTTAGCTCTTCAATGATGTCTTTTCCAAATACGAGCATAGTGTAGTTTAGTTAGACAAGTTAGTAGCGGTAAGTTAGGCAGTTTGATAGTGTCATTTCCGGTTATTTTATTTTCCAGCAAGACAAACCCCTCCAGAATCCATCAGGCGCCACCATAACTTCTGACTCTGGACATTAGGGTTTGGAAGGGAAGAAGGGGTGAGTCCGAAGTGGTCAATAAAAAAGTTACCCCTAATTCTGTGGTCCCCTACTACACTTACCACTAATTCAATCTACTAAAGGTCGTATGTACTAAACTATGGACCACTTCAGACTCACCCCCTTATTCCCTTCCAAACCCTAATGTCCAGAGTCGGAAGTTATGGTGGCGCCGGATGGATTTTGGTGGGATTTGTCATGCTGGAAAATAAAATAAACGGAAATGACACTATCAAACTGCCTAACTTACCGCTACTAACTTGTCTAACTAAACTATACTACGCTCGTATTTGGAAAAGACTTCATTGAAGAACTAAAATGCGACATTCGATAAACTCGAACAATAAGCATGAAATGAAAACATTACTCAGAAAACATTAACGCTAAGATCTAGCTAAGTAAGAACAACAACTAGCATTAAAGAGTGCTTTGAAAACAACTTAAAGTTCGGTCCTACAACTACTTCTTACTACAAGATAAAACTAGAAAACTGAAATTAAAATGTTTCGAAACACAATTCTTCATACAAGCGAAGACAGTGGCTGGACATAGGCATCTGGGCGGCTAAGGACATAAAAATTTTCAAAGCTGAGGAATAAGGCGAAGGCTCGGGATTTCAACTGCTTCTCACTACTTGCTCTCTCCATTACTCTTCCCGCACCCTCCAACACTTATGGTATGACAACGACGCTTTTGTGCTGGTCCTCTCTTATTGCTTCATACTCACTTCCTAAGGTTACATGCAAGACATAATCATGTGTCCGCGTCCCCATAGTCCTTATTATGTGCCCGAGATTTGCATCCTCGGATGTGATCTTCTCTAAGTGTTTCCCTTTTGATCATGCCTTCCACTGATACGTCGGTTGGCAGCGTACTGGTCTTCTTGCTTATGGTTTTCCATACTTCAGCCACTACCACCTACATTTAACCTCAGCTTCATTATCTACAATTTCTGCTCTTCTTGCGCCAAACTCGCACCTTTGTTGCAGATTAAATCAAATTTTTCTCATTTTTTTAATCGGTATTAATGGCCGAAATATGGCCTGCCAGGGGGATGCCATCTTATCTTCGAACTCTACTCCACGCATCGTTATGTAGGACACACAAACTGGCCAGTTGAGGGACACAGAGATTGGCAATTTGAGCGAGAGAATGAAAGGGATGGAGGATCAACTGGAACAGCAGGGGAAGCAGTTGAAGGATTTAGAAGATGCAATCCATTTTATGAGGAAAAGCCTCAGGATATTTACAATGGATGTATCCACCAGTACCACCGGAAGGACTTACTAGAGAAGGAAAAGAAGCAACACCACCAATAAGCCCAGTTAGACATGTACAAACCGAGGAAGAATAGGACACTTAGCCAACTATCGATCTCAACCAACCTAGCTCATCATAAATCACGCCAGCGCGCCGGAGTCGGCGAAACTGGTAAATGCTATAACTCCTCCCTAGTTTTTATTTTTCTTCTTTTTCCTTTTTCCTTTTTCCTTTTCTTTTAGTTGTCGCTTCCTTGAGTCTGTTTGTTGTCTATTTTGCTTTGTTTTGTTTTCGTCTAGCCAACAATTCATCCCACATATTGGACTCACCTTGTTCCGTCCAGTGTGAGGAGGGTGTGATTGTTTTGCTGACCTTGTGAGTCATCACCAGTAAATATTAGTTTGGTTGACTAATTAGAACATCTAGAGGATGACGGACTACTTTTAGTAATGCATTACCCAACTAAAAAAGAAGAATTGAGCTTTAAGTGGAGCAACCTCCACATTATTTCTTTCTGAGAGTCAATGAACAAAAGCAGAATTAAAATATTTCAAGATCAAAGTGGTAAATGATAAGAGGCATAGGGTGAGTCAGTTGAGCCTAAATTCTTTCGAATAATTACTTAAGAAGCAACCCTAGAAGCCGTGATTGAGCTTGAACCCTATTCTTTTCTTAAACTAAAAAATATACGAAAAAGGCAATTAATAACAATGACAAACTGGGCTGGGTGAATGTGAAAAGAATAGGCACTGGGCTGTTAAAATAGTAAAATTATGTTGAAGGTAGACGAGAAATGGTGGAAATAAAGATATGCCGATTGAACAGCCAAGAAAAAATCAACATTTATAAACCTTCAAATTGCTCAGGATAGATATCAATGAGCCCATTTAAATTGCCCAGAATCATCCAATCAAGCCTATAACAATTAGGGCCGAACCTATGATCAAAAAATCCTCTTAGCCCCATTGTGTCCTGATTTTAAGACCTCTTTGACCCACTAATTGACCGCGAATTATTTTGAATTCTGCTTGAAAAGAATCTTTTGCCATGTGGGAATTCACCTGTGAGGACTTGAGAAAGAGAGAATCGTGCATCACTTTAAGTTAGCTTTTGACTCTTGCTATCAACAAAATTCATCTTTTGAATAACTGCCTAATTTTCTCTTTAAAATGCTTGCTGGTAATTTCTTTGTCGAGTCTTGAGTATGTATTTTTCTTTCGCATTTTCGTATTTCTTTGAGTCTTTATCCTTTTCTTGAGTCAAGGGAGAAGTAGTCCTTAATGACCGTAATCCATGTAGTTTAAACTAACTCATGCTTGAAGGAAAGCATACCTTAAGTGTGAGGAGATTTGATCAGGTCAGATTACGACCATTAATACTGGTTAAAAACCAAGCAAACTTTGATTTAATCTGCACAAAAGGTGCGAGTTTTCCGCATGAAGAGCAGAGAATGTAGAGAATGAAGCTGAGGTTAAAAGTAGGTGGTGGTGGTTGAAGTATGGAAAACCGTAAGCAAGAAGACCAGTGCGCTGGCCAGGCGACGTGTCAGTGGAAGGCATGATCGAAAGGGCAACACTTAGAGAAGATTACATTTGAGGATGTAAACCTTAGGCACATAATAAGGACTATGGGAATACGGATACAAGATTATGTCCCGCATGTAACACTAGGAAGTGAGTATAAAACAAAAGGAGAGGACCAACACAAGAGTGTTGTTGTCATACCATAAGTGTTGGAGGTTGTGGGAAGAGTAATGGAGGGAGAAAGTAGTGAGAAACAGCTCAAATCTCGAGCCTTCGCCTTATTTCTCAGCTTTGAAAAAATTTGTCCTTAGCCGCCCAGATCCCTATGTCCAGCAACTGTCGTCTCTTGTATGAAGAATTGTGGTTCGAAACATTTTAATTTCAGTTTGTCTAGTTTTAGCTTGTAGTAGGAAGTGGTTGTAGAACCAAACTTTAAGTTGTTTTTGAAGAATTTTTTAATGCTAGTTGTTGTTCTTACTTAGCTAGATCTTAGCGTTAATGTTTTATAAGTAATGTTTGCATTTCATGCTTATTGTCCGAGTTTATCGAATGTCGAATTTTAGCTCTTCAATGATGTCTTTTCCAAATACGAGCATAGTATAGTTTAGTTAGACAAGTTAGTAGTGGTAAGTTAGGCAGTTTGACATTGTCATTTCTGGTTATTTTATTTTCCAGCAAGACAAACCCCACAGGAATCCATCTGGCGCTTCCATAACTTCTGACTCTGGACATTAGGGTTTGGAAGGTAAGAAGGGGGTGAGTCCGAAATGGTCCATCGTTTAGTACGTACGACCTTTAGCAGACATAATTAGTGAAGCATTTCATCCTCTTGAAATGGTGGTTCTATTGTTAATGTAGATGTTGTCGGGTTTGGAACTTTGACCTTAGACCTTACTTTGACCTTACACACTTACCACCAATCCTTCCTTACTTGATTATGCTAGGATATGAGCAATAATACACTTGGGTGGCTTGATTTGCTAAGATAAACAGTTCATGCTTGTTATACTTACACATGTGCTTTATAGAAACCAATTTGAAATCGTTATAAACCATTGCCCAAAACTTGATGGATCAAACCACTCACATTTGAATAATGTGATCCTTGCAATTGGCATACCGGGATAATCTAACACACATACCTTTAACAATCGCTCATAAAAGTCCATCTCATCAGTGGTATATATTTTACCTTTAATACAGACTCCACTATTCATGGTGGCTCGACGTGACTCGTGTGATATTGTGTGAAACTTATATGCATTAACAACATATCTAGGATATGTTTTAACCTCTAACAAAGGCTCTTTTGCAAGATCCCAAATATATTTGTTCACGTCATTAGGGGATTGACTTCTGGCAAATCTTTTGAACCAACCATCGAATTGTATGTCAACAATATTTCCTAAGTCGGAATATGATAACCTTGGATTTGCTCCTAACATTTCATCTTCAAAAATTCTTTCAAAAATAAAAGAATACAAGTTAGATGTATAATAATATGTATTGGAATGTAAATATTTTAACATATGTTATTACCCACTTTAGATAAGTGGTTGTGTAACACCCCTTACTCAGTAGGTTTTCCCACCGAATAAGTGATGTCACGGTTGGTATCGCGGACACTCAGACTAAATTTTTATTTTTATTTTACTGAAATACATGTACATAAAATACATTAAACAATATTATACGACTTTTACAGCGGAAGAACGGCAATTTATAATTTTAATACAGACAACATGCCACAGACTTCTAAATCTTTTATTGGCTTCTGGTGACTCGGCAAGGACACAGCAGCGGC
>JAYDZE010312161.1:0-18462 GCA_034509125.1 Monilaria moniliformis | reverse complement strand
TAGCGGCTGATTTTCAAACTTGCGGGACTGACCAGAATTTGACCAAACTTTATGGTTTTTCCGGCAATTTGCCCTATATTTTAAGTATTACTCACGCCCTCTTATTTCAATATGTATGTCTTAAGATTGGAGCACAGATAGGGATGGCAATGGATCCTAAGCCTAGATTCATCGCTTCATATCCGTTTCTAAGGATTTGGATCTTTTAAAAATAGCACCAGACCAATTCGAATCGAATTTGGAGTATTCTTATAAGTATCAGATCTGGATCTGGACACTAATTGTTGAGATACGATTTCGGTTAAGATCTAACCCAAGAACCTACTTTATTTTAAAAAAATATAACTTTTAATTAAAATGGTAAAAAAAATATCACTCTCATAATTAGAAAAAAAAATTATTGATGTTTACATATCTTTTTTTTTCTTTTGTTGAATTATTTTCAGTCTTCTTTTTAACAAAAATGTAGAAAATAAAAAAAATAAGATTTGAAGGTCTCGTAAAAAAGCTAAAACCGAAAATACCGAAAAACAAACGTATTTAAAATTCAAAAAAGAACACCCGAAACTTCGACGTAAAGAGGCCAAAACCATCGGAGGAGGCTACGTTCATGTTTCAGAGACGTAAAAAATGTATGACAAGTCATTATGACGTTGCGAAATTTGATTTTTATGAACTGATCTTAAGCTCATGATGGTGATCTTAAGCACACGATTGTTGCACTACCCTAGCTCATGGTCGTTGCACCACCACGGGTTTTTCTTTTTTTAATATTAAAAATAAAAACGTATTTGAAGCATTCAATTTTCTGATTGTCTTTAAAACTTCAAACAACATCATTTAATTTGATGTAAGAGATGTTGTTCATGTCATTAAATGTACGTATCAATAAAAAAATTGCAATACGTTATGATAACTAACTAGTAACAACCACATCATAAACTCTAAAAAAATCACAGCAAAAAAAGGTTTCAACATTAAAAGTGATTTTTTGAAAAAAAAAAAGAAGAATTAAAATGCGAAAGAGAACACTCGAAACTTCGATGTAAAAAGGCTAAAACCATCGGAGGAGGCTGTGTGCGTGTTTCTGAGGTGTAAAGAAGATATGGAAAATCATTACGATGTTGCAAAATTTGATTTTATCGAACGGTTCTTAAGGCCACGACGGTGGCCCACAATGGTACTGTTAAGCGCGCGATGGTTCATCACGTCGGGTTCTGTTATGACTTTAGAGTTATTTGCTTGGAATAGACAGCCGCCACAAATGGGTAGGATTTTCGGGGACCAGAACTTCTCATCAGACCAGTAGGCTAGCCATGAGTAGCATGGTGTAGGTGATGATGATGCACAACGCATATATCTTAGTTGGATTATCTTGTTGCCTGATTTTAACACTGCACTACCATTGGGTTGGGTCGAGCCATCTCCACTAGCCATTGGTGTAGTCATGAAGTGGGCCACATTTCGATCCAAACATGCTTTGAGGATGGATGTGGGCATGTATCACATGGAGAACATGTTAGAGTATGCCATTGATCGTTCTGTCGGAATTCTTTGGTTTATCTTTGCAAGCAAGGTAGCAACAATTGCTCTTTCAGATTGTGTGTTATTCGGGTGTATTTAGAGAACTACTAAGTTGACGTTGGAGCATAGCTGCTCCTCGAACTTGGATCGTACTGCTGCAAGAAAGGTCACTGCTAAGGTTCCTGATATGATTTTTGCTCATAGATTGGTGGGTGAGGGGACCATTTTGAGATCGGGGGATATGATTACAGAGATGTGCAGATCCTACGGTATTGACATGACCTGCGAATTCACTTTGATCATGAGGAACTTAGCAATAGAGATGACCTATTGCAACTTTGATAATTCGTATCAGAGACTCCCATCGTATTTAGATTTTTTGCATCAGCATAATCTGGAATGATATGATATGTAGATTACTAGAGATGGAGTGTTCTGTTACATGTTTGTTGCTCTGGATAGAATGTTCAGGTACGACGATACAAGTTCATGACTTCAAATGCACCTGAGAGCATGAATACTCGCCTATTATGACATAGGTCGGACGTCTATCAATATACTCATTACTCGAGATATATCGCTTGATTGTGGAACAATGGTTTGACGAGTGATGGGCACACGCTATATCGAGGGATCATGAACTTGCAACGACAGCTTTTGCCAAGTTATTTGCTAGTGTGGCGCGCGACCAACACCTCACTGTTAGGGGTACATGTGTGTAAGGTGGATGAAAATGATCAACTTATCTAGTTGACCTTGCGAGTTAGATATGCGAGTGTGGAGAGTTTGATCTAAACAAGATTTTGTGTTGTCATGTTGTTGTCGCATTTGTGTTTATAAGGTAATTTTTCATACCCATCAATAACTTATTGAATGATTATTTATGTACAACATAAATGCTTATTTTGATCAGACATGAGAAGGTCTATGCCGGTTTGTCAGTGTATAATTACGTCAGTCGCTATTTCAAACAATACACCTTAATCGAGACTTATACATAGAATATTAGGTCAATATAACATCGCAATGATCATAATGTTCTAACGAATGTCTCGTCGATCATCTGCCACCACCAGAGGAGATCCCACAATCTAGTCGTCCAAGGATGAGCCATACTCATTTATCAGTTAACGATGTTGCAACTAGACATTGTAATCAGATATGTTCTAGGTGTAATGGATTAGTCACAACAGAAACACGTGCATAACATTCATTCTAATAGGTGGCAATATTGATTTCAATGCACTCCTAAAGTAAATGAGAGAAAAGATTTGAATTGAAAGCGCAGACAAAAAAAATTGTAGTGTTTGTCGGAGTAAGGACCATAAAATATCAAGATGTCCGATATGGAGAAAATAGTTGTAGTGCAAATATATTTAATCATTTCTAACTCTATGTTATGGTTTTGGTTTTGTGAACATAGTGTTGTGAATATTTAGATGACATTCGGCCATGCCCACGATGGTGACCCAAGATGGTGCCCATGATGGTGAATACCACTGTTGGCACGCTAGTGGCCCATCATGGTGCCCACGATGGCCACCAACACCGTGGAACAGAATCGTGAGCCACGATGGCCACCACCACCGTGGCCTTAAGAACTTGACAAGGTTTTTGTTATATCTCGTTTTTTTAATCAGTAATTTACATATTATAAATGCACTAGTTAACTTCATCCCAATCACTACTAACAAATATTAAATTTAATGTATTATAAATGCACTAGTCAACTTAATCTCAATGACGACCAACAAATATCAAATTTATAGGAAAATCAACATAAAAGCTCAAGTGATTATTATTAAATTTCATTCAAGGAAATTAATTCAATCTTCTACAAACCCAAAGAAATTACATTCAATTCAATCTTCTACAAACACAAGGAAATTACATTTAATCTTTTGCTTGAATCGATACTTGAGTATTTGACCGCCTTCATGCCCAATATTCTTCATAGCACGATAAGGTTCGGTCGCCAAAATCAAAGATGAAGAGTGAAGTGTGTGCAGAAACGAGATATGGTGGTCCTGACTGAACTCCATGAACACAACCCAGGTGGATGTTGCATTGTTCTCTCTATATCTTTAGATTTTTTCCTTTTAATGGTCTAGATGCTAAGTCGAAACTAGCTGAAGCTATATGAAGCTTAGTACCTCGGACATGATAATTTGTAGAAACAACCCTAGATATGTGGTTGGATATACACATTCACTTGTGTGGAACCAAACCTAGATGTTGGGTTGAATACACACACTCATTCTGCCTTTTGGATTGAATACAGGGGAAGTGAGCGAATTTATATAGAGTGAGGCGATGACAGAAATTAGGGTTGAGAGAGAATAGAGTAGTGAAAGTATTTATAAAGTGTAAGGCTGCGGTGACAATTAGGTTTGAGAGGGAATGGGGTATTAAGAGTATTTATAAAGACCGTGAGGCATCGAACAAATTAGGGTTGAGAGTGAACTAATTATGTGGATCTCATCTTGGGCCACGATCGTGGGACACAACCGTGAGCCACGATGGTGCCCACAATGGCCGCCACCATCGTGGGACAGGATAGTAAGCCACGATTGTGCCCACGATGGCGACTATCGGGGTTTAGGGTTGAGAGTGACCCAATTATTTGGATCTCATCTTAGGCCACGACCGTGGGATTCAACTGTGTGCCACGATGGTGACCACGATGGCCAATACCACCGTGGGACAGGATCGTGAGCCACGACAGAGGGACACGATGGTGCCCACGATAGTCACCACAACCGTGGTTCCATCGTTAAACCACGATGGTTACCATGATGACCACGATGACCACAACCACCATGGCCTTAAGAAATAGACAAGATTTTTGTTATATCTCGAAATTTTAATCAGTAATTATTGTATTATGAATGGACAATGATCAATTATTTGTTAATGTATATCAAAAAATTATACGTGATTTCACTAAAAGTGGTGTTTATTGTTAAGATTCCAAAATACGAGTACATATTATCTTTCAATGAAATTACATTCAATCTTCTACAAACACAAAGAAATTACACTCAATTCAATCTTCTACAAATACAAATAAATTACATTCAATCTTCTACGAACACAAGATTTGGTCGCCAAAATCGAAGATAGAGAGTAACTTTGTGCAGAGTTCGATCGCTAAAATCAAAGATGGAGAGTGACTTTGTGTAGAGTTCTGACCGAACTCCATTGTACGACATTTTCCACTTCTTGCGACCATGTGATGGTTCCCACAACATCACGAGGAAGAATGAGAACCAGACTATCAACTCAATGTTAGACTAACACACTCATTCTACAGAAACAAGACTACCATGAAGAGTGAATTTATGCGAAAACGAGATGTGGTTGTATTGTTAGAACTACAAGAACACAATCTGATTGGATGTTACAAAGCTTCTCCATCCAATGGCCTCAAAGTTTCTGCTTTCTCTGAGTTGGGTACACACACTCATAGATATGTTCTCTCTAGATTTGTTGGCAATATCTGGCGGTGGTACATGAGGCGGCGGCATGAAATGACAGTGCCATCTAAGATTTGGAGGCGGGACGCATAGGGAGGTGGCGACACAAAATAGGATTTAGAGGGAAGGGAGGAGTATCTATAAAGATTTATTTCTCCAACAACTATCAACGACAATGTCTCAAACTCTTAAGAAAAAAAAAATTCATAGTTTCGAGTTACATACAACGAAGCCATCTCAAATGCAGGCTCACACAACAAATCACACCCACAGTTATATACCACACTGATCACTCCACAATTTGGATAACAATAATCAATACTGAAAACATACACACTCATCAAATATAGAGAAAGGATTAAGGGATCATAGGTCCCTATGTGCAGAAGAGCAGCATACAAATGGAACCCAAAACGATCGCCCCTTCTTCTTCTTCTCTTTCTTGATCTCAATCGGATATCTTGCTGGAGAGTTCCACTCATCAACGTGCTTGTTGGTATCCTGATCCTTGGTTGTGTGTGTTTCTGAAGCAACAACCTTACCCACATTGCCATCTTTAGTCTCACCCTGAACTTTCTGATTTGCAATGGGCACTTGTTTTGTGTTTGGTGACTTGACTTCGTTTAGAAGACTTTTGAGAGGGCTGTGCTGCTGCTGCTTTACTGGGCTCCAGTTTGTTACTTTGGCTATCATTTCCTCGTTTTTCTTTCTGCCTTCGGATTCATTGACTACTTTTGTTAGAGAAGGGAACCAGCCGGCTTCAAGAGCATCAGATTTCAGTTGTTGATTGTTCTGCACCGTCTCAACCTCTGTAGCAGCAACAGTAACCTGATCTCCTTCACTCCCAGATTGAACCAAAGTCATGAAAGATGGAGACTCAAATGTATCTGATTTGCTGGAATGGATTTTGTGCTTCTGAGAATTTGTTTCTAAAGTATCTGTTGATTGAGAGGAAAGCGCTATTCAGTTGATCAGATAAAATGAGCATAGCATCATGAAGTATATGAATAATTAAAGTGTACGAATACTAAAGAATTTAATTTATTGATATTTGAGAAATCAGATCAAATAATACTGTACTATGCAAACTAGTAAAGAGAAAACTAGTTTTAAGCAAACTGTTGCAATTGAGATGAGTGTGTACCTGAAACTACTGATCCATAGTTCGCTTCCAGGCTGTCAGACCGGCTACCTAAACTACTGGATATATCAACTGCAGATGCATCGGATGTCGGCTTGCATTCAGCTTCAGTATTCACAGACTTTGCATTGACCCTAGTGACATCTCCAACAATAACGACAGACTTATCATCAACCGTATCAGAGGTTCCATGAAAATCTTCAACTTCAACATCTGACGGTGAAGCTACTGGCTGTTTTAAAATTGGAACTTCGGAAGACTCGAAACAATCATCTGATTTTAAAACCTTGCCATCAAAAGAATGTTCTACACTAGAAATAATATCAACAGACTTCAATGTGCTAAGATCATCACTTGAATGTATCTGCTTAACATCCGATGAAGTAACATTCAAACATGTGCTCGTGGGGAAAGCTCCTTGCACGCTTGGGGTAGGGCTTTCTGAAATTTCCCTCGATCCAACATTGCTTTCATGATCCTCAGCAGTCACTTCAGCGTTGGCAATGGATTCTAATGCTTTATAATCTTCTCTGACGCTGGTACCATCTTTGGCAGTGCTTTCTATCAACAAAACCGAATCAGAGAGTGGCAGTGTAGATTCTGTTGAAATTGAGTGTTCAGGGGTTTCTGCTGATACTAAAACTGCATTAACATCTTCTAACTCGCTGACAGTTTCAGAAACATATAGAGGCTCAAGTTCAACAACATTTGTAGCCACGTGAACAGTATTCTGCAGCTCTGAAGCTACTGGCGACACGGGGTGTTCCACGGAGAAATTCGTGGAGGAACTCTTGTCACCAATTCCATTCGCCTCGGAACCTGATACTAAGACTGCGTTACAATCTTCTATTTTTCTAACAGTCTCAGCAACATCTAGAGGTTCAACTTCAACAACATTCGTTGCCACATGGACATTATTTTGCAGCTCTGAAGTAACTGGCAACACCAGGTGTTCCACTGAGGAACTCTTGTCACCAATTTCATTCGCCTTGGAACCTGCTCCAGCAGAACCATCTGCACCATCTCCTTTAATGGAATTCTCAAAACCATCATCCTTGAATTCCAATGAACTGGAATTGCTTTCCGATAGTTCTTGTAAACTTTTTGCAACACCATCAGCTACACACAAACTTGGAAGGTCAATCGGTTTTTCTAAAGCCATTAGAGAATTGGGGACTACTTCTAGTTCTGCAGAAACTCCTTCACCCTTTTTGTTCCCAGTTTCCAAAGTTATGATGTTAGTGTTTTCTTCATAATGATCCACATCTTTCTTTTCCATTGTAATGTTATTATCTTCACATGGAATAGCACCATCTGTGGAGCCAAGGGCCGAATTTGCATCAACAGAATTCAGGCTTTGGTTTTGACTTTCATAACCACCAGTCATGTCAGACTTCTCTCCATCACTTGCATCTGAGGTGGTTTTTGGCATCTCTTCTTTGTCAATTGAGGAGACAGTACAGGCCACATCAGAGTGATCGGTAACATCTAAAGCTTTTATGCTCTCGTTAGGCTCAACCAAAGACGCACTCAACAGACTTTCCTCAGGTAAAGTGTATTCATAAACAGATTTAGTGGACCCAATGTTTTCAGTAGAATGAGAGAGCTCTTTATCCACATCAGAAGCATATGCACTTTCACAAGTCTCATCCACGAGGGCAACCTCAGCCATTTTGATGAAGGTACTTCTTTCTACAGAATGGACCTCGCTATTAATCTCGTCACGAGCATCAGTTTGAAGAGATTCAAATGTAGGGAGCGAATCATCTTTGGCCCCTTCAGAGACAAACTTAGCACACAATTCATCTTGACTTCCACCTGCTGCTATTGTTTGATCCAGAACTTTACCTTCTTCAGGGTCTAAAGAAACAGAAGCTGAGCCAACTTCTTGCACTTGGACATTGGCATCAGGTCCATGTAGCATCTCACCTTGAAGACCAGGTTCAGGCTGTGAATCATTCAAGTGTCCAACAGAAACCATTTCCGCAGCAGTATCTATTATTGGCTTGACATTGTCTGGGTGGCTACTTCCATTTGAGATGGGTCCAGGCTTTCTAATTTCCTCAATCCTTGCATCATTGGATTGTTCAGTTGTTTCTGCATTCATTAGGACCAAATTTTAAGAGTAAAGCAGTTGGCATAAATATGTCAAACTATTAAAATTAACTACAGTTCAGATATTTGATAGAAGTGGTTTCTTGAACTCAAGACTTTGAAGTAATTCAGGAAGATGTAATGAATACATCAACAAGAAAATCCCTAGTTGAAGTAATTTCCGAGCCAGAGTGCTTCAATACCGTAATGCTAAAGCACGTCGGCATGCAAAACTTAGCTACTAATACTAATAACGTTTTGGAAAACAATGCATCAGATTTAGATCATACGGCTTATGGACAATGGGGACAGAAAGAAAAAAATGCTGAAATTTCTGACAAATAATTGTTACGGAGATTTCCTTATTTCAGATTTCACATGTAAAAAACAAAAGTAACATCACAAAGTTTCACCTGTTTATTCCTCGAAGCTCTACAACATTACATGCATATAAATAAACAGGAGGATAGAATGATGGACAGTTTAACCTGTAATTAAATTGAATTCCTCTTTATTAAATTACAAGGATAAGGATATTGAATCATCAGCATTCCTTATCTCACTATTTACAATAGAGAAGACTTGCTTCTTATCAATCATATCATATCATTTTAAAAAATACTCACTAAAATATAGGCACTGAAGCCTCTCTTTGTATGCATAAAGGAAATTTTCATTTCCTAATATATCCAGAAAATTTTCCATTTTAACATTCTTGATATTAGCTGACAGTTAATCTTAACATTACATTTCATCAACAATTAAATGTCTACCAAATCTAAAACATAGAGTATAGTCTTTCATATGCTTACCGGAAGCTTCCTCGATCTCCAACTCTCCACTCCCATAAACATCACCTTCCACGCCCTTATTATGCTTCGAACTCTTGCTCGATTCCCTCATGCTCTCAAAGCGCGCCTCTAACTGAGGACTAATCCCACTGTCTGAAAACTCCATTGCTGCATCAGAAAACACATCATCTTCTGATTTGTTCGACTTCCCACCTACTCCGCCACTGCTCAAAGCATTTTTCTTCACAATATTCGGACCTTCAATGAACACAAAAATCATAAACACATACAACAAACATCCAGTCCAAGAAAAACTTTTAAACAAAACCCCCACAATTTAGAATCCACTACATATGTTATATCAAATCAAATGTGCTCACTTGGGGTATAATGTTCATCGTCTTCAGAGGCATGGTCATCATCTGAAAAGGCCAAATAGTGATCATGGTCTTCTGAATGAATGATTTTGTTGTAGCCTTCAATTGTTCCACAAACCCTTTTATGAGCTCTTCTATGTTTAGAACTAGGGTGTGGCTTTGGAAAAGGCCATCCACATCTGTGGCAATGGTGCACTCCATGGCCCTCATGCCCTTAAACAATCAAAAACAATTTAAAATTAATATGGTATTGCTACAATTAACAATTGACTGCAAAGTATACAGTAATTGGTACAAAAATTGAAAGGATCACAAAACAGTCGTTGTTATCAGTTCATGTATAGAAAACTAAATGGCGAAATAGTTTAAGCAAATAGCAGACACTAATGTGAACTCAAAAGGTAGAATAAACAATTGACTGCAAAATATACAGTGGTTGGTACAAAAATTGAATGGTTTACAAAACCGTCGTTGTAATCAGTTCATATACAGAAAATTAATGGTTAAATATTTTAAGCAAACAGCAGACACTAATGTGAAATCAAGAAACAGAGTAAACAGGGCAAAAAAAAAAGGTGACTGCACTTTCACACACACAAAGTCTAGTTCTTTCTCTTTGTAACAGAAAAAAGTCCACGCAAAAACCTGCTCAATTATGGAGAATTGATCGATGAATGTGTGTGTGACGGTAAAGACAATTATATCAAGAAACTAAATTCCAGCAGAATTCAAGCAAGAAAAGGAAAAACCTACATAATATCTGGACAAAATTTAATAAACATGATTGGAATACAGCAGAGCAGACAAAGTTCTGGAAACATGGCTAACAAGATTTTGCTGAAAAGAGTGTGTAGAAGAACAAATACCCGCAGAAGTGGCAGTGATCTTGTGGCCTTGAACATCCATATTCTCTGGAAATTAACTTTATTGTGTGTAGTGTGTGAGAGAGACAAGAGGAAATCAAACTCAATAACGGCAACCTAGAGAGAGATGAGAGAGAAAGAAAAGGGCAGGACTTTTGATATAGTAGATTGAGAGAGAGAGAGTGCGGAGCAGAGTTATGATAGAGAAAAGGATTAATGCAGTGACACCATGTGCGCATGTTATCAATAGCCCCAGACTTTTCTATGCATGGCTGCTGAAGGGACTCATGTTTACCTGCGGTAAGGTGCAGGATTTGCCTAAACAAAGAAGCTTACAATGTTTGTACCTTGTTTCAATTTCAACTTCATGTCATATAATTCAGTTTTACAATTTCAAACTTCTCTATTAAACTATAGCAAATAAATACGAAATTTATCTAATTTTTGCAATTAGGGCTTTTCCAATTTTTGCAGGGACGAAAACATGACATGGTGAATGATAAAAATTATGTGAACACTAACATAGGCATTCACGTAATTTTTTTTCATTGCAGACACAGTGCGGATGTCCACGTCATTTTTTCGGTCGCCGGAAAAATAGTAAGGTCTCAATAGCAAAAATTATAAAATTGTACATATTTACAAGTGTTTGAAAGTGATGTCGAAATTACAAAATAGGTATAAGTTTGTGACTTATTTTACAATTAAATGAAAATAAGCTTCCATTTTATTTACTAATTTTTTTAATAGTCGAAGAGTTGATGAAAAAAATTAAATTGCTAATAGAATTAGCATAAATATATGGTGTTATTGCAATTTGATGTTAATATTTTTTTGATTGATACGAACCTATATGTGGATCGGACATAAAGGGAAACAAGCACACATCTTAATGGAATTGAGGTTAGTTTTATCTAGACGGTAACGGACTAACCGTTATAATTTTAAATATAATAAAAGAAAAAAGAGTAATGACATAACTGCTGTATAAATTTGCAAATAGATCAAATTATAAGGTTAAAATTATCATTTACAAATCTTACTCTATATATAAAGTAGACAAGTTTGTAGTTAATATAAATGATAAGATTAAAATTGTAATTTATGATTAAATTATCCAATAAACTATTTTAATAAATAAAAAAAGCTTACTGCTGTGGCCTCCCAAGTCCATCTTCCATTTCTATACAAACAGAAACGTTAAAAATATTAAAAAAATAATTTTTATTAATCTCAAACTTTAGATTATTATAATTTCATATTCTACATTCGTTTTCTTTATATTATTTATTAAATCAATGATTTTATCGTGATATTTAATACATAAAGATGCATATCCCGCATTTAAGAACAATTGCTCACTTTGTAGGAACAATTAAAAGAACAAAAGGATAATGATTAAGAAAAAAGGAAACTGGTATCTAAGTGCGGCCTTATTATATACAATATTTTTGTGGTGCAGCTTTCTATTTCTTGAGGTTGGACGTGTTTAACAACTTTTTAACTTTTTTGTTATTTTCCCTTTTTTCTTATATATGGTATTTTGAATTTTAAATTATGTAATCCTATTATTTTTAGGGGTACTGGTGAGAAAAATGATAAATTTTGGCCGAAATCTGATTTTTTCCGTGAACTTAAAAGTAGTCTTAAATATCATGAACCTAGGCATTTATGCTTTTTTCCGGCCAAATTGAAACTAACGTAACAATTGAAACAACATCATTTTAAATGTTATATAAAAATAACATAATCACCCCACCTTCCCTTTTCCACCTCACCTTCTTTCGCCTCACCCTCTTTCTCTCGGGGTAAATACATATTCAGTACAAAATATTTTATTCATGTTTTATATTGGTATAAAAAGTTTCAAGTTCGCATATGTCATACAAAATATTTTCATCGTGTTTCAGTTTAATACATTCCGTCAATTACGACTAAACGTCGTTAAGTGGACTGTATACGTGGCATTCGAGCGTTTACGTGGTAGTTAAGTGGACTGTATACGTGGCATTCGAGCGTGTACGTGGCATCCGAGTCACTTCCCCAACTTTCGGTGTATATATATCATTCACACAAAATGTTTCACTAGTGTTTCATAGTGGTACAAAAAGTTTTAACTTTGCACAAATTTAAGTAGTGAAAACTTTAAGTGGTGAATTTTTTTTGTACCAATATGAAACACTGGTGAAACATTTTATACGAATGATGTATATACACCAAAAGTTGGAGGTGTGACTCGGATGCCACGTACACGCTCGAATGCCACGTATGCAGTCCACTTAACGGCGTTTAATCGTAATTGACGGAATGTATTAAACTGAAACACGATAGAAACATTTTATATGACTTATGCAAACTTGAAACTTTGTACCAATATAAAATATGAGTGAAACATTTTGTATTAAATATGTATTTACCTCCTTTCTCTCTCCTCACTCTCACCTCTCGAGTCTCTCTCTCTTGTGCACAAAGAGTTTGGAAAATATAACATAGCCACCTCTCGATTTTCTCGTTCCTAAAATCAAGATCGTCGTCCCCTCCAATGAAAATTATCAGCTCCTTCGATTCATAGAATATGGTGAACACATATTTCATATCCCATTTCCTCTTGAGAAAATCAACTTTCTTCTCATCCATCTCCACCAAATTCCCTTACACCTCACAAAATGGAAAATCCAATCCTCATTATCGCCCCTCATTCGACGTTGCCTCTGTCACTCACTCATTCAACCGACGCCACCACCACTCAATGGACGACGCCACACCTTCGATTGCTAATTTTTGGGATGAATCAATCCAATTGCAGGTCTTGAATTTTCTTGAATTTTGGGATGAATGCTAGTCGAGGTCTTGAATGGTCTTGAATTTTATTGAATTTTGGGAGGAATACTAATTAAGGCTTTGAATTTCGGCAAAAATTGATCCAATTGTAGTCTTGAATTGGAATGAATCCATTACTAATTGAGGTTTTGAATAGGTTTTTATGAGTTTCTGCAATTTTGGGAGGAATTGATTACTAATCGATCCAATTGCAGTTTGCGATTTTGGGAGGAATCTGTTAATTATTTTTGTCAACATCTAATGACTAAGCAGCGGAAAACAACATATAACAATTGCAGATCTAGATTCATAACATAATTCATGTGTTGAGTAGTTAAATCACAACAGTTAGAAAGACTTACTTGTTGTGCAATCTCTTGAGCAGTTGATCGAAATCTACAAATGAATTCACGACTATCGGTATCCACATGCACTTTTTTATCAGATACGAAAATAGTTCACGACTATCGGTATCCACATGCACTTTTGAAAGTATGTGATTGAATTCTTATTTTTTTTTAATTTCTCTACAATAGAGAAATATATATAATAGCACCAACATGCCCTAGGCCTCTGGGCTTATTGTCTTTTATCTGCTTTAATTAATTAATAAGTCCAACAATTAATTAATCAAAGCCACATCTAATATATATCATAATCTAGTCCATTTATATCTTTCACAATCGACTTTGAAGGGAATGAATTTTGGGAGTTTCTGCGAGTTTGTGTGTGGTTTTCTGTGTTTAGCGAGGTAGAGAGAAACAGGGGACAAGAGAAAGAGCAGACAACGATGACAACAGCTTCGCTGGAAGAACGACAGCTTTGCCTGGGAAAAGAATGAAAAGCGGCGATGGCAGAGAGAAAGAGATGGAAGAGCTTGAGGGAGAGAATGACATCGTCACTTATGGAGAGTGACATTGAAATTGATTTCAATTTTTTTTTAAGTTTTTTGATCAAAACAACATCGTTTTAGTCTAGCCTGAGCCTCCAAAAATGCCGTCGTTTTAGTCAAAGACTGGCGTGTCAACGTGGATAAGCCGACGTGCCACGTTGATTTCACTTTGGCCGGAAAGTGTAGAGTCGGGTCGGGTTGGAATATTCTCACAAAAACCTAAGTTCATGATTTTTAAGACCATTTTTTAAGTTCATTGAAAAAATCAAATTTTGGCTAAATTTCATGGTTTTTCCAACCAATACCTCTTATTTTATGAAAAAGATTATTAATAAAACATCATGTCACTCCTATACAATAATATAAAATAATATATTATAATTTTTTAGAAGTAAAGTATGTTGCAATATCACAGAATGATGAAGATGAACCAGGGTAGTAAAGGCGAGCGAGAGCCAGAAGAGGTACCAGGACTTGTGTCGATGAGATGTGATACATGTGAGCTTTCTTTCGTAATAAAAACCTAATGATTATTAAATTGTTAGATTTTCTTTTCTTAAAGGATTGAATTGAGAGCCTTGTATAAGTATTTTCTTGCTCAAAATGGTATAGCTTTATTATATGGTGTCTATGCGCGCGGGACCACAATACCTACTAGGGTAAATTACAATTGAATAAGATTGATTAGTTAATTTGAGAATAAAATGAATGTTTTGTATGCACAAGTTCTTGAAAGTAAACACGTGTTTTAAATGTTAAGTTTATAAGATAATTTACAATTATTCAAGTATATTTATACTAAGCCCTTCATGTGTTACTAGATGCGCAGGTTGAGCTGATAATGTATCATGGTAAAGTGTTGAGCAGAGCTTTTATCGAACTTATAAATACAAGTCTTCATAATGTATCTTTATACATATGTCTCCATAACATATCTTCATACATGTATCTCAACTATGTTACTTTCGCTGCGAACACTTTGATTTAGTTATCTTTTAATTTTAACGCCTTGTAGTCTGTTCAGTATGGCTACAGATTAACATTTATAGATAAATTTTCAATCATCGCAATAGTTTCTCGAGTAAAATAAGTGTTTCATATGATAAATGTTTCGTTGGTTTTGGTTTTGGTTTTGGTTTTGGCATATAATCTAACACGTTGAAGGCAATAACCAAACTTTGAATCGCAAAGATTGAATCTTTGAAGAGGAATCCAAGCATGGCTTTGGCTTGAAGTTGAAAAACACATTCACTCCTCATGAAATCGACAAACAAAAAATAACATGTATGAATTAATCAAAGCATCCCAATTGTAGGACGGATCGCGGCGGTGGATCGGGTCTGAATGTCGGAAGATTCATCCACATACAAAATGTGTGTGGAATTGTACATATATGTTAGAATTTGTTATAAATTGTATGTTTTGGCTATTTAGTATTATAAAATTTTATTTTTTATGAGAATAAAGTTATTTTTGTCATTAGTTTACTTTTCAAAATGTCGTTTATATAATTATAAACAAGTCCATCTTCTACATTATAGACTTTGTAGTAGATTGATGATCATAGAGGATCATATAGTCAGATTCAGATTCAGATTCAGACTTTTAGATAATTCGATTCAGTTCGAATTTATTTTTCTTCAAAATTTGAATTTTCAGATCAGTTCAAATTAGGCCAAAATTTGATCCGAAATCTAAATACTCACCCCTAGTTCCAGCGAGAGAAATAGTTCTTCAAAGTGTTTGCTTGAAGGTATACAAAACAACCCGAAGGTGTTTTCGGGCAGAGACTCTAGCAATCAAGTTTGCTTAAATCTTGTAAACTTGGCGTGTGATAAGTGTATGTTCGTGAGGAACTTAAAGTAAATAAGAATGGAGACTATGTATATTCGCATATAAACTGCAGGGGGTATGTATAAAAAATGTAGATGCCTGAGGGCATTCTTGTCATTTTGGCCACCAAGAATGGGTAAGATAGTCTTTTATCCATAGAGAACCTTTAAAGTTCACTGTGCTGGAAATCACATTTTCGGCGTTTGCAGACAAGGGCAATCATCTTCGATAACTATGGGTAACACACATGTCCTTAGTCCTATTATTTCATTATTGGGTTCCTTGAGGAGGAACTTTGTGTTTTTACCACCACGACTATGTTTTGACTAGCCAGATCTTACCATCAGGTATGTTGTTTGCCTTGAGATTTTGACATTATGCAATTGGATATGTCCTATCAAGATAAGTATAAGTCCTGGCAACTAACTTGTCTATCCTAGCCAGGTCTTTTAGTATATATTTTGGGAACAGTAGCCTAGACCCTTTTTACAGGTCTGGTGTTCGCAGTCAGCGATTAGAAGCGTGATATTGCACCTGGGTGGCTAGGTATGATCCGAGTCTTTTCTTCGGGTTTTGAAGGGTTAGACCAAGAACCATGTGCTTTATTGTCATTACGTTAGTCGCATTAAATGCAAACAGAATACTTTTTGTTTTAAACCTTAATCACGGTTGAGGTAACTTGAGGATGGGTTATCAGTTTAGCCATGTTGGTACGTCTCTACGTATTGAGGATCAAAGTGAGATATTTTCTTCTATTCTTACCATAGTGTAGAACTATAGATCTCGGTGTATGTCGATAAATAAGACTACAAGTGTGTAAACGTGTTTGCGTGTCACTTTGATGTTCCATGAACAAGGGGTCAACTGATAACTCAATATCTCTATATGCTGGGTCACTACAACGCATGTATGATATTAGTTAGGAATCATATCCATCAAAGATGATGACATCCCCTTAAGGAGCTCAAAAGATTTGTTGTACTAAACCCTATAGATTGATTAAGTTTGAGTATAGTAATAATGGTTGAATGGTACTGCCTAAGAAAAAAAACAAATAAATAATTATTGGTTGTCGGAAACTTTAAATCAAGTAATAGATATTCGATATCTTAAATATTGAGATTAAACTAGTCTAATACATATCCGACTCAAGCCAGAAGTATATAGAGAGTCAATATTAATCTCTAGTGAGATGAATTAATATTTATGAATTAATTATGTTCTAGCTGAACATAAGAATTAATTCATAGTTTGCCCCGTCTTATTCTTAGTATTTGATTCATGGACTGGCCCGTGTTGAAAATCATCTCGTATGGTAGCAAGCCCATCTAATTTATTTATTTACTAGATATAATTAATCTCTTTAATTAGGAATAATTATATATTAAATATAACATTATTTTGGATATGTATTAATTATTACCATATCAGATTTCCCTAAACCCATCAGGATATTAATAAGACAAAATATAGAGAGAAAGAGTTGATTGGCGTCATACACATACATACATGCTTACGGTCAAATTTTCTTTTTTATGTTCTATAATCTTTTGTCCACCCAATATCAAAAAATAAAAGAGTAGAATACAGCTCAAAAGATTTTCTATCTAAAGGTAGCAATCACAACCTCTACATACAGCCACATCAATAATCTGATTAGAATTATGTCATTCAAATTTGCCAGAATTTGAATTAGATTTTTTTTACAAGATTGAGATATTTTTGAATGTTAACTTTTAAAATCATGAGCTCATAAAATAAATAAAAGACTTTTAAAATACATTAGAACATGTATTTGCTCCACAGAGAATTTAAATTATTTCCACTGCGCGTTGACCAATCAAAAAGCACCACGGCTCCAAATGCACGTCACCGCCGTTGCATGATTTTAGATGACAGGCGTCGCACTCTAACAAAAATATTTTTGTATATGATTTAGGTGCGATGTGTAACATAGTATAGGGAATCAAAGGGACAGAGATGTGAAAGACAATTAACAATAATGATTGCGACGTCATAAAGTATTTTATTTGCAATAAGTAGAATTTATTTTGTCCTATTCACAACCACAGTGGGAAAAGTGGTTTGTTGGTTCAAATTTCACATGTTATGTGCCAATATAGTAGTTCGATTTGGTAGAATACGTCTGCGTATCATTTCCGGGCAAAATTCTCAATTGGGGTCAATCCACAAAAAAGGTTGCAGAAATGGGAAACTTTTTTTTTAGTTCCATAAAGGGGAAAGACGCATTCCCGGAATGCGTCTTCACTTAAATGAAGACGTATCAGGAGAATGCGTCTCTCCCTGCCACCGAAAAGACGCCCCAAACGACGACGTATGGGGGAGACGCATGAGCATCATGCGTCTCCCACGTGAGCTTCTCTTCCGATATATTTTCTGCTGTTTGGTTCAATATTTGCATGTTTATTTTCGTATGTCATTTAATTTTTATGAAAAAAATAAGTGCATTCTATTATAAGAAAATATAGTATAGTCAACAAAAAAAACATAAAAACAACATAATTAATAATTAATCAACAAAATTCAAATTCAACAAGCAAAACACACTAAACTAAATAATCCAGATTATGAAAAAATAAGCAACAAAATAATTATAAACTAACTACTTATAACTACTAGGCGTGTATTTA